>OX451395.1:1565815-1757522 GCA_949629135.1 Eremobia ochroleuca | reverse complement strand
AGCCAACGTTTGCAGCCATAACTAAACAATAAATTCCTTGTACTATATCCCCTTTTATAAAACCTTTTATGATAAAACTACTTTACTTTGAATGATCATTGTTTAGCATAACGTATTTTACACGTGTCGACAGGAGAGAGAGATACGGAAGACGAAACGATTGAATTATGTATGCTACTATTATTACTAAACGACAAAGCACGAACGAGATAAAAGAGTATTTTTGGAAATTAATTCTACACGAGTTATTTTCGTTTCTTTCGTTTTCTATCATCAATCTAATAATGTACTCTACTTTTCTTCCAAGTCATTTCTTTTATTTGCTAGGAAAAGGAAACTCTGTATTTATTTAATAAGTATGTCAGATGTATGAACGTAAACGAAGCAAAAGAAGTATGTAAGTATCGTAGCAGGTGGCGTTCAGTAGTTTATGTCGACCCCCGTGGGAAGAAGGCGTGAGTTTATGTGTGTATTACCTAGCACAAACGAGACAGTTCTATCTTTTGACCGAAACCTACTTATCCTGAGTACACCAATCTATTGTATTAACAAAAAAAAAAACTGGCTAAGTGCGTGTCGGACCACGCACAATGATGGGTTCCGTAGTTGGGATGAAGCGATCCCAACACTTAACGTAACAATGTAGTTGAAAAACATTTTCTCCCCTACATCGATACGGTCATTTATCCAACTGCAAACGTAAGTTTTTAATCGCAAATATATATATTTTTTATGTAAAAAAAACTACAAATTAACGATACGAACTTGGGCTTTCTCTCATACTTGTGCTGTGAAAACCTTCCCTCTTGCCAAATTTCATGATTCTAGGTCAACGGGAAGTACCCTATTATGTTTTGATTTATTTGCTACTATCATAATAAATATGTCGCAAAAATGGCCGCATTTAAGCTTGATATTTTGAGCTCCAAGGGACCGTGGACCTACGTATTTGATACCACCACGCGTTCCACCGAAAAAAAGGGTTGACGGGCAGAATGACAGACATACAGACAGACAGAAAGACAACGAAGTGAATCCTATAAGAGTTCCTTTTCCCTTTTGAGCTACTTACGAAACCCTAAAAAGCAATAAGAGATTCAAATATTAAATGAAACACAATCAAATTCGCCCCAGGTTAACATTCAGTTAAGTAAGGCAATATGTATTCAATTCTTAACACAAATGCCTGCCAGTCAAACAAGTACGTTCGGAGAAGACACGGCATTATATGCCGCTCCTATTCCTATGTCTAGCGAAAAGCAATTATATACAGGGTCAAATTAAATTACCTAGCGAAACTCCACAGAAGTTATGGGTATCGATATCTAAACACGATAAAATAAAAAAAAATTGATGATTTTTTTGTTTTTTGTTTAGGTTCAACGACCGTACTTGAAGTATGAGTTGAGAAAGTAAGTTTATTTTTATTTTTTCGTGTTACCCATCACGTCTGTGAAGTTCGCACGAAAAAAAAAACTGATGTTTAAACTGATATTTCAAATAACTACACTACCAGCTGTCGTTGATACCAAAAATTAAATTCATCAAATTAATTTATTTCTTATTATATCATGTTAAGATATCGATACCCATCACGTCTGTGAAGTTTCGCTAGCTAATTGAATTTAACCCCGTATATAACTTTACCTTATTTGAATTAAATATTACTTGATAAGGTTTCGCGTTTGCGTAATGTGGAGTGCGTAGGTACACATCAACAAATACGCACGAGTATGAGAAGTGCCTGAGGCAATTTCAAGATTTGATTCTGTGTCACCGATACCTATGTTTAGAACATCAAGAATAGATACGTAAATATCTCAGCTGAAACCCATTTATTGTTATGTTGTTACTATAGTTAAATGTGTAATCCTTCAATTTCGGCAGTTAGACTGGTGGTTTCATTCTTCAAAGCCTGTTTCAAATAGCAATTGGAGTTAACAAGCCACCGAGGCAAACTCCAAAAACCACTTATTAAACTAATCCCCCTAAGGTTCTTCTATGTTAGGGGTAGAAAAAGAAACACCATAATCTGTTAACAACTGGCGAAGATATTGTGAATACAAAAGAAAACTATGTCTCTCTCTCTGTCTCTTCCTATTACGAGTATATACAACATTATTTTTAGTATATTGCAAACCTGAAAATAGTTTGTTCAGAATAAGTAACTGAATCGATTCCAATAATTTTTACACCACGTTATATTTTGTCCCAAAAATATTTCAAAAAGGTAACAAGTTGGACACCGAGCGACACTAAGTACATATCCGCAACCATATGCGCACAACACAGGTCACAGCCGGTCGGCCGGCGGCGCGTGTTAAGTGGTAGCAAACTTTTTGTACGGACAATCAGGTAACATAACAAGCTTATAACTTGATAACGTGATTTTTCATGATACAGTTTTGAAATTTTGTACATATATTCTTTACATAAAAATACTAGACACGTGTTTCGGGTTTGTAATTTACTAAAAATAATGGTGTATAATAGAAAAAGTCGCATGGATAACGCTTCTTCGTTACGTGACGATGTCTACTAGTTTACTCCTACCACAAGCTGCGTTTAAGAATTGAAAAAATATTCGGTCGAATTATAATCTCCTTCTTTTTGAAGTCAGTAAAAATCGCGCGCCCCTCCACTGTAATTTCCCGTGACAATCATCGTTAACCGTTACTTTTATGATTCCATTTTCATGTCACCTTTTTTGTATAATTCATTACAGCCGGTCGATTTTGTAAAAATGTCACCGTGAAATCATAAGTGAAGTGAGCTTGAAGTGAGTAGTGTCAATAGTGTTAATCCCTAATGACAGCTCACTTCCCGCTCACTACACCTAAGTTCTCATGGTGAGGTTTTTTTTTTTATCAAGTCTGTTCGCCAAGTGGGACCTAATACTTTTTTTATCGACATAAAATGTTTACTTATAATGTGACAAAAGCGTTGCCACACACCCTTACTAACATATCCTAAATATACCGCAAGAAAGTACGATTAGTTGAACAAAGTTCTACAATCTGTCAAATTTCATTAATAGATTTTCAACTTCATCCCTAAATAATAAGGTTCAAAGTTGATTGGGAAAATTTGACAGTTTTGGGTGGCTTCATGTGCTGGCGTCTGTGCAACATTTTTTTCATGTTACATTTCAAACTGTAAAATTAATACACTGTTTCATTGGCCTTATCTGTACCTACCTACATCAAAATTATGACTAATATTGTACTGTTTGGAAAATACAAAAGGCTTCAAGAATAATCTGCGTTTTTAAATCTGAAATGCTCGGTAGCAGGTGTACAATTTCTTTTTTTCTAATTAGCGGCAGCCATCTAAAACCCTTACAATTCAAAAATGTGATAATTAATAAAAAACGTTAATGGATTATACATGTCTGTGTTATGGAACATTCGAGACTGCTCAGACAACAATAAAGGCACTATACAGTGTGGCTAGGGAGATCGACGTGCAACCATGTTACTATGGATTCAGTATATGATCCCCTTTCGTTGATACTTTTCGCCGGTTATTAAAAAAAAATGAACTTACCTTTCTATGGAAAATATTTCTAGTCTAGAATCATGTTTAAAAAAAAAATGGTTACAGTTTGCGCATAAATTTCCCTGCCAACCTGTTTAAAAAGGTATCTACAACACCTTTTTACTACCTAAACTATCAAAGTTATAAAATATGGAGAAACAGAAGAAAACTTTAATAATTACGACGAAACCCGCATTACTTCCTTCTCTATACACGCCAAGGTCTAAAATTCAGTCATTTGAATTTCGGGGGCTATCCTAGCGGTTCCACCTTAAAAGCCACCACCACCAGCACCATCTACCAACCACCAACCACCAACTCCACCACCCACTCCACACACGACTCAACTTTAAGTGAAAAATGCCAATAGGCCAGGTGTGGGATGCCTAGTAATGATCCAACGAGACTGGCTAAGAATCGAGCTCAATGGCGTGCAATTGGAGGGACCTATATCCAGCAGTGGACTGCTTTAAGCTGATGATGATGACTCACCTTAACCAGGTCGCTGTTCCCCTCAACAGTGCAGGTGTAGACTCCTTCTTGATCCAGGTCTACTCGGCGAAGAATGAGGACTTCATCTGTTGACTCCAACTCGCTTGTTCTTTGTCCGGGTTGGGAGAACTCCCATATTAACTGGAAAGAAGAGTTTGGGATAGGTAAAGTATTATTATTTGTGAAGACCCATTTCTTGCTATACAATTAAATTAATTCTTACGTTGAAATACTGTCGGTCTTCATTAAAGAAATACATAATGTGGTCGACTGGCTGTCTAAGCTCAGATTTCTAAATCTGGGGTTAAATCGTGAAATGTTCCTTCATCACATATCAGTCCAAAATATGAGAAGTAGTCAGCCCCAAAAATATGTATACACCATAGAAATATTATTATCAATGGTTTACACGGACAAGGAACTATTTTACTGTCTCGATAGTCATAAGGCGTACAGATGTGTTGTGACAAAAGGTTTACTTTGTTTTGGTGGACACAGTGGATACAATGTTATGGCACAAAGGTTGTTGACAATAAAATGGTTCCTTATCCACGGATAACACATGTACATCATTTTAGGGTTGACTGTACCTAAATAACCCCTCTTCGGAATTTCTATTTATAACTGTATAACCACTTTTTATTTTCCTTGACAGCACGTTGCGCTACTATCGCACTTAAAATCTATAGATTTATTTCATGATAATAATTTCAGCTCACCTTAGGCCTAGGCCATCCCGTGAGAGGACACGGCAGTACCACGGTGCCGTCCTTCGGAACAGCTATGTCCCTCTCAAGATGGACTGGCAGGGTGGCAGGGTCCAGATCACTAGGAACCTCCTCCACTTGCAGCCTACCTCCATGACTGACTCGCGTTCTGTTTGCGTGGGAGTTAGTTGCTTTGCATCTAGTAAAAAAAAAATGGTGGATATAATTATTTAAAAGAAAACTAGAAGGCATCAAGTTTTATAGATCTCCGTCCTTATTACTCATTGCATAAAAGTCGGTTATCGAAAAAACGGACCGAAATAAGCAAAAAGTAGTTTTCATTTTCAAAACTTCATAATCGTTTTTGATAAAAATAAGGATGCCAAGTAACCTAATTAGGTGAGCGTTATCGAATGACATCTAAATGGAGTGAAATAAGCGAAAAATAGTTTTCATTTTCAAAACTTCATCATTAGAAAGCTTTGTCGTGGCGTAGCAAAATCGTAGCAAGAGCTACGCCGTAGCTCAGTTCGTAGCGTAGCAAGTCGCAAATTTCGTAGCGTACAATAATCTCTTATAGAATGCATCAGTGCTCTTCCTTTACTATGCTTTTGGCAGATTATCTTCGAGAAACAATTGTTTTTTCTTGTACACAAATTGTGAAACGTTAACAAATAAGTGGGAGGTGATCCGGTAGAGAACCAAAGTTGCCGACATAGGTCACAGAATAAGCAAGCTGAAGTGGCAATGTGCCGGCCATATTCGCCGTAGAACCGATGACCGTTGGAGTAGACGTGTTCTTAAGGGGAGACCGCGAATCGGAAAACGTAAAGTAGGGCGCCCTCAGGTTAGGTGGAGCGGAAGCTGGATGAGAGTTGCCAAGAATCGAGCCGAATGGCATGCAATAGAGAGGCCTATGTCCAGCAATGGACTACTGGAGGCTGATGATGATGAACATAAGTACCTGTATAATCCTGCATCTTCTCTTGTTACGTCCGTTATAAGTAGCTGATTTTTCAGCAAATGATATCTGCAACAATGAACGGCATCATTATTTGGATTACGTCTTACTTTTTTCTACATAGGTGTTAGTTTGACTTGAACCCGCATTTATTGCAAACAACGTCCTATTTTCAGTCAGTAGCAAAGTGGTGTGTCAGGGTATGGGAGGATCATGTAGTCCCGTCAAAAATTACTAACTTCTCATCAAAATAAAGAATGGTTCATAAATCGAAGCATTCCTTTAATGGTTCAATGTCCATACCTGTTATTTTCAGGCAGAGGTTCTCCATCCCTCTGCCAGGAGAGGGCGGCGGCCGGTCCCGAGCTGATGTCACAGTTGAGGACAAACGGCTGACCGAGCCACGCCGTCGCGTTCTCGGGGTGCACCGAGAACTGCTTGTCTAGATCTGGAAATAAAAGAAAATTTAGGTTTAAATTTGTCTATTTAGGATTATCTTACAGGACAGCCGTACCCGACTCTGGCACTTCTGCGTAAAGCGTTCACCAGACGCCGTCCACGGCATTCTTCGGTTTGCGCGTCGTGCTTCATTTTTAACCACTCAGCAAGCCCTATACAATCGTTTAGCATTACATTTTGCATACCGCAGAAAGTAACGAAACGTGCTATGTACTAGGTTAGTACTAGAGTTGCCCTCTTCGAAGATTTTCCCATCTGGGTTTCTTTCCTATTTGTTTCTTTCAACTGTCACTAATGAGACATAATTACTTATTCTATTATATCCATCTTTAGTATTGAGAATTGTCTAATGTTCTAATACCTACACTACGAAAACGTTACACTTCTATGAACTAAAACCACACGATAGCTGTTCTCGGTACTAAAGAACGCTTCTCGTCTCCAGGGCAAAGCAAAATGGATATTATTATTCTCACAATATTCTGCTGTTTCGAAAGTTAAAAGATTTGTAGGGAAACGTGGTCTCAATAAAGTTCGAAGATCAAACTTTGAACCGTTAATTCAAGATTGTCCCATGCACTCGTTTTATACACCGGCCGAAAGTTTGTGGTTCAAATATTGCTTACAAAATATGTATTATACGATCATTTTCAAATCGATTGTTTGTTTTTAGACAAAACGTGACCAAAGTTCGAAACTCCTTGAAGTTTTAAGTGACTCCAACAAGTTATGAAAGTTTCTCCACGAGAAGCTATACTTAAACGTACGTCCGACTTCTTGGCGGTCAAACACCTACCACCTTGCACGAGTACAATCAGCCTATAACGTGCTGGGACACAGGCCTCTCTGTGAGCGATGTTTTCTTTCACCGTTTTGAGAGTAGTTTTGATGAAATATATTACAAAAAGAAAAGTGCCCACACGTAAATTGGGGCCGTTACCACTGGGGCCAACATCGGTACCACCTTGAACTGGCTAATATTTTTACAATGGCATGAAGCTATTCTCCAGTTCGTGCTAATACAATAATATGAAGAATTGAAAGAACTAAAGCCCTGAAATACAACACATTTGACTTTCCACGGGATTAAGACAAAGATGGCACCCCAACACCAACGCATTAGTAAAGGATAGCAACATTATACGGCGTGGCTGCAGTCACCGCAGAGAGAGGGTGGGTCTTTATTGTATTCGATAGGGGCAAGAATCTAAATAGCGAATAGTTTAGCTTCATACATCATTCTGATCATCAGTCTTTAGCAGTCCACTGCTACCCAAAGCAGGGCTCTCGAATCGCACGACATTCATCTCGATTCTCGGCAACTCTCATTCAGCTGCTACCAACAAACATCGTCGCTCTAGCCAACCCGAGCGCGTCCTACCTTACACGGAGAGAAAATTCTTAGAAAAATTACTGTGTTCCACACTGTAAAGTGAGTGCCAGTGACATTTACAGAAAATTTTCTGAGTGAGATTGGGAAAAATTCACTATTTGTCCAATAAATTTTACTCTACAGCATAAGAATTTTTACTGTGCTAGCATGGTAATTATTCCATTACCACTTAAATGCAGTCAGATTATGAGACAGCACAGTAATTTTTCTAAGATTTTTCTCTCCGTGTACGTTTGCCGATTTACGGTCTCCACTCAAGAACACTTCTATCTCACGGTCATCGATTCTACGTCTAATATGGCCGCCCCATTGCCACTTTAGCTTCACACAATCGGTGCTAATGGCCCATAACACTTCAGAAAACATTCTTGGAGGTGGAATACCTAAAAATAATGATGTTCCGTATCATAAACATTGATGTTGGGCCCTCATACCATTTCAGTTTGGTACATCACTGCAATGATACTGAAATGTTATCGCCAGGCAGATTTTAAGGGCAATATTCGAAATTGGTAGGCTTGTTATGAGTTATTTTATTTACATATATTCATAAGGAAATGTGATGTGAAAATGAAGTAAGCATAATATTTTTTAAATACGTTTCTTGTATGGTTTATTATTTGATTTTACATCGGTCACAGTAGTACACACTCTGTGATAATTTCAAATGTCTACCTATTACGGTTCCGAAGATACTGTGACAGACAGGCAGACGGACGGACAGACAGCTCCGTATTAGATTCCGCTGGCACCTTTTGCGTATTGAACCCTAAAAACTACAGAAACCGCTGTGGGAGTTTATGGTTCTAGGTTCAATTCGAATCACTCCAATGTTTTTAGAGTTGCAATTTGTCCGGTCAAAAAATCAGTTAAGTATTGTTTATGCAACGTAGCTGTCAAAGTATTTTTCTTTTTGCAAAGCACTCAGATGTACGACCGATTTCTAAAGTACAACCACCAAATCTACCTTCCTTTGACGATTTCACTCAATTTTTCTAACAGCACAACCACTCATCATCATAACCAATAACGACCAGTACCTTTAAGGAGCTGGCCGTTATAAATCAGTGCCGATACACAACAGTAAATCATTGTCTGCGCGTCCTGTCAGACGTCAGCGTGAGTATCACTCCCTATCCGTCGTGCATCGGTTTGATTGATTAAGGAGGCAACTCGTGTGTCATGGCGAGTTATGTGGGACATGCGGAGATTGATAACTAGTTTCTAGGTTAAAGAGACGAGGGATGAAAGAACTAGGGTGCTCGTGTTGATTTACAGTTGCTGAAAGTAAGTAGCATTACAGCATAATCAGCTGATAATGCTCCCACTGCTGAGACACAGGCCTCCTCTCGGTGAGAGGGAGTGAACCGTAATGTTGGGGTTGTAAGTAGGTAGATGTCACATGTTTTCGATTTTTGGTTCTAGTACATGCCGGTTTCCTCACGATGTTTTCCTTCACCGTTTTGAGAGCAGTGGTGATGAAATTATTTATACAAAGTAAAGCGCCTGTCGGGGTTCGAACCTACGACCTACTATTCGTAAGTCGCGGCTGTTATCACTGGGCCTACACTGCTCTCTGAAAGAAAGATAATTTTCAGAAAAATAAAGAAGCTACATAAAGTATTTCTCAAATTACTTAGTGTAATGACTTTCCTAAGTAGTTTTGACACCACCTGAGGGAAAGGGATAGTTCATTTTCTACGTGACTCGCCTAAGTGTTTTTCAACAGTTTATGTTCTGTGAGTATTCCTACAAATAGGCTATCAGGTATTGAAATCTCTAAAGATAAAGTAAAATGCTTGAAGTGTCGTGGACAGAATTCGAGCCAACACATCCATACTCCAATAACTCGGCATCAAGCAACGTCTATCAGATACAATACAGGCTCGAATACTCCAATTCTTTGGGCATGTCTCACGTCGGAGAAACGATTCCATAGAACATCTCACGCGGCAGGTCGGGGCATGCTATGGACCGACTTGTACCCTAATTCACTATGAACACTTAATGTTTCCTTACTGCAAAACCACGTCAATTCCTTAGGTAATCACGATATCTGCTAATAACGGGGTCTCTATGACACAATGAACGAAACCGCGCGAAAAAACGCGATTTTGGCGTGGATTGAACTGTCGAAATACCACGCTTGACAACCATGTAGTTTAGTTTGCACGTGGTAAGACATCGCGGGAAATAATAATTAACATATAGAATTGAGGGCCAGATTAAATACGCAGTGGACGGCCCATTATACGTATGCACACATGTTACAGCTGACAGAGAAGGATGGCATCGCACCGCGATGCAAATCACGGCTGTCCGAAATCTCACTGCAACGTGATGGCCACGACGCTCTGTCAAGAGGGCACCGACAAGGAAGAAGAAGAAAGCTAAAGTTCCCCAATTACACCATCGCCTAAGCTAGCATAGAATCCCTAGTAAAAATTAGCAGCGACTTAAAAGCAACTGGACGGCCATCCCTTGGTTGTTGTCGAGCAACCACTGTCAAACACCCGCGTGTTGCCAGGTTGCCAGGTGTTGCAAGAAAGGCCGAAAAAACTCAGAGGTCAGTCGGGAATTTAAAGCTACAGGCTCACATACTACGCGAGCTGGCACTTCATCGAGCAAGGGTCGGGGGGACATGTTGCCAGTCCAACACCCTACCTTTTACATATACTACTGACAAAATAACCAGGGAGTAGGCGCTATTTGCTCTAAAAACGATAACAATCATCTCGCTCCAGATACGCACAAAAAACATCGTTTATTCCTTGAAAAATCATAATTATAACATTTATTACATATTTTCCGTGTTTGCTGAACAAAGTTGATGGAATAAGGTCAGTGCCTCCTGCGGCCGCACGCTCCTCGAGGGATCTATAAATTATTCACAGCAAAATATTATCTAAGTATCCGAGTACTATTATAATATAATAGTGCTCGGATACTTAGATAAAGTTATTATCTAGGGTACGTTGCTTACGGGTATATCCGCAGTAGTACTTGGGGGTGTAATTATTCCTGACTAATGTGTTTGTAAAACTGTATAATTGTATTTTTGGGACGTCGTCATTAGATTACATATTTCCATCTGTGTTGGGGTCAGCTTCCAGTAATTTTATGATTCAATTCTCTTGACTAACTGATTGGACATTATTTTTTGCGGACATACAGAGTCCGCATCGCGTGAATATCTTCAAAAAGATAAGTTTTCCGTGATCTATTTTTTTTTTATTATATTCGACAACTTTCACACAACGCCATCTAGTCCCAAACCAAGCAGAGCTTGTGCTATGAGTACTAGACAACTGATAAACATACATATATATTTCTAAATACATACATATTATAGATAAATTACACCCAGACAAAGAACAAATTTAATGATCGTGCTCATCACACAAACATTTGTCCTAGGTGGGAATCGAACCCACGACCTTGAGCATAGCAGTCAGGGCCACTGACCACTAGACCAACAGGCCTGTCATACTCAAGCTAGCCACACTAAAACTGATCAGCAAGTCGCACACTTAGATATTATTTCGCTTATACCCGTTATACTTTTATTTGTGGTTTCTTTATAACTGAGTACCTAATTAAGTGTTTCAGTAGTCTGAATAAATAATTAAATAACCGATTTTAAAGATACTATGCATCAAAAGAGTTTGTGACAAGGCGGAGTCGCTATTATTGTTCACTAAAATCAAAAGCAGCTAAATTGAGGAGGTGACATGCAAACAGGCTTAAGTCACAATAATGTAAAATTTACATTATTGCGACTTGAGACTGTTTGCATTTTACCTCCTCAATTATCGTATTCCTCGTGCCGACACTAGAGAAGAGACGGAGAATGTTTTTTCATGCTATTACTTATAGCCAATATCTTTCTCTATTAATTACCGATTAAAATTATTTTTTATTTGGTTATCCGGGTTCACGACCGAAGCTGTTAAGATTAAAGTAAAATTAGATAATTAAAGTTAGTTTGCCTATTTATAGGCAATTGAGATAGCAGATCAAAGGTCTCAAAATTGTAGGTGTTTTTACAATTTCAGGCAAAAACATGTTTTGCAAAACAACTCGATGTTTTGTCGAAAAACTTGTAACAACAGTCAAATAAAGCACGCATTTTGATAACGAAGTATTGTTTTGACTATAAAATTATTGTATCTAAATATTAATTACAGATAACTAGCTGAACTAGCGTCAAACTTAATTATTATATTCGTGACTAATGAGAATAAATATAGTTATTATTAGCCGACTTCAAAAAAGGAAGTTCGTATTCGACCCGTATGTATGTATGTTTGTCCACGATTATCTCAAAGACTAATGAACCAATTTTGACATTTCATTCTTTTATTCTTATAATCTACATACTTTCAGGAAGGTTTTAGTATATTAAAGGTTTTACTATTTATCATTTATAAATGTATGCCATTTTTATAAATAAATGTTTTTATTATTTTTATTTTTAATATGGGCTAGAAGGCAATGATTGCCTTCTAGCGGGCATATTTCAACTCCGATCTACTGAGAAATTCGAACTAAAATACTAACACGTTTTGCCCAACCTCGGGATCAAACCCAGGACCGTGATCGTGCTCAACAGTCGCAGCAACGACACCAACGAGGCAGTTCTGAAAAACTTTCAACATTTTGTTATTCAAGGAAATCAGTCAATAATTTGAGCTGATGACGCGGTTTTTGATTCAAGGGGAGTAGAATACATTTCAGCGATATTAAGGGAACAGTTACCGACGGGAGTGAGAATTCAAAGGTGTCGTGAGGAGCTTTTGACAATTAATATTGTAGACATACTAGTTGGCGGTTGATGCGGGCGCGTTGAAGAAGCTTCGGTAGAAATTGCTCGTTTTTGGTCTTGACACAGCAGCTTTATATGTAGCATGTATGTATGGCAAATCCACATCATGAGTTCATGACTATATAAAAAATTAAGTAATCAAGAAGGCATAAATATATCCCAAAGAAAAGATGAATGGACTGCGTGAAAGATTATATGACTAGAAAGGACGTCACTACTGAGATGACGACTATTAGAGAAGTATAGAAGAAAATACATGCTGCGCTGGACCCAAATAAATTGGGATCCCACGAAAACATTTGGCTAAACATAAAAACATAGCCTCAATTAATTTTATTATAGGTATCATTTTGGCGAAAAAAACTACTAGATTTTTCAACAAAATTATCTAAAATATTTCGCTTTATTCTCCCGTATATTCTCCACGTTTATAAATTAAAATTAATGTAACTCAGATCAAAGCTTCGCTCGTGAGTCGTGATCGACTGAAGCCGACGGTTAACTTAATTTGTGAAGTCAAAGACTTCTGGAAAGAGATACGTTTTACTGTTGGCTTGCTACTCTTGTATTATTAATATCTTGTTATTATTTTACTGTTTTGCATGTATACTACATACCTACGTGGTATACAATTAGAGATCTGTTATAATAACGCTTTCTGGAGTGCTTTCTTGATCCGGAGTAACTCGAATCTGCCAATTCTTCAACCAACTCATCAGGCTAATTCTCACCTCAGCTGCATGTAGGAATGACTGCAGCCTTTTCAATGAAAAAAAAAGGTTTCTAATTCTAGCATGGTTATAAGCCAATAAATCCTTTTTTTTTTTTAAGCAAGACCTTTCTCCTATATAGAAAAGTGCAATGCATACACGGCCAAAATGTATGGAACTGAAAAATTTCAACGCAGGGTGGCTCAGGATCGTGTACTGAATCCATGGTAGCAGGTTGCGCATCGATATTGGTAGCAGGTCACATTATGTTACCTGTTTGTCCGTACAAAAAGATGGTTACTACTTACCGACCGGCCGTGACCTGTGCTGTGCGCATATGATTGCGGATATGTTCTTAGTGTCGCTCGGTGTCCAACTTGTAACCTTTTTAAATATTTTTGGGACAAGCTATAACATGATGTAAAAAGTATTGGAATCGATTCAGTTACTTATTCTGAACAAACTATGTTCAGGTTTGCAATACCCGAACCGAAATTGTTCTTGACTTTGGCGACTTAGTAAAAAATAATAAGCTCTATGTGTACAGACGCCAGCACATCAAGCCACCCGAAACTGTCAAATTTTCCCAATAAGCTTTGAAACTTATACTTTAGCGATAAAGTTGAAAATCTATTAAAGGAATGTGAAATTTGTAGCTTGATGTGCTGGCGTCTATACTTTAAAAATAGGGAATTATTATTGATGGCAGCCAAAAAATATATATATCCCAGAAAGGGTGATGTCATTTTCAATCTCAACCAATTCTCCTATAACTCATGCCAATACGACACCTATTACAAGAACTAACCTATCCAATTCCCGCTTCAAACTCCAAGACCTAAATGCCAACCGAGATATACGAGTACTTAACTGTTTATGATTCGCATAACTTACAAGCTTAAGGGGAAATGCCTTAATACACACCCAACTGCAATAAACAATGATAGATGGTGACGCTAGACTGTAATAAATTCTAGGCTGAATAACTAGCTTATAACTTAGGACAGTAACGGGCGTGTCCGGGCTGAGACTAGCCTGTGTCCCAGTGACTATGGGAGAGATTTCTCTGGTGGATGGGCCGTAATTTCTACCTGGGAGCTGTTAAGATCTGGGGGGATTAGCAAACATGTATACTGAATATTGTGGATACTGTATAATTGAATACTGTGGAATAACAAGCTTTTTTTTTACATGGCGTACAATGTAATACTGCTTTCAAAACCGGCATGTCCTAGAACCAAAAATCGAAGGCATGTGACATCTACCAACCCGCATTGGACCCGCGTGGTAGATTACAGCCCATTTCCTCTCTTCGAGAGGAGGTCTGTGTCCCAGCAGTGGGAACGTTATAGGCTGATATTAAAAATATATTAATTTTTGGATAAGATCAAAAATTTGGGATTGCTTCTTATCTTCACAAATAAGAATTATGATTATAAAAAAAAATTGACAGTACAATACAATTCATTAATAATAAACATAGTTAAAAGGATTGAAATAAATTAAATTTAGAATAGAGGACTCACACTATTTCTTATTGTCATTAGATACGATTTTAAAAACATTGGACTTAAATTTCGATTTGGAACATACAAAAATATCAATATCAATGATATTGCGATTGTAAGATTATACGACGAACAGGGCAACGTAATGATGAATTAGTCCGGCAGGTATTTACAACGAACAATGTACAGACGCTAGCACATCAAGCTACCCGAAACTGTCAGATTTTCCCAATCAACTTTGAACCTTATGCTTTAGCGCTAAAGTTGAAAATCTATTAAAGAAATCTGACAGATTGTAGTAGCTTGATGTGCTGGCGTCTGTGCCTGCACGGATACTACGCTTATTTACAGTGCGGGGTACCACATAACATAACTTACTCGTGAGATCAATGAAATCGAATTGACTATGAACAACACCATGTAGTATGTGGGGCTTCTAGAAACTTACGTCTAGATTCTAATTTTAACATAATATTATATTTGCTTACTAATTGAGAATATGACAAATACCTTTTATAGCACCTATATAGTATATGGCGCGAAGAAATTTAAGCTGGGCTTCCTCGATCATATCTACAACGTGTAACGTTAAATGCGCAAAACCTCAAACACCCCAACTGATTTTTAATTCAATTGACCTATTTCAGAGAGAAAATAAGTCATTAAAAAAATTGTAAAAGTTTTATGTGCTGTCTTAATTTTACTGGCCATTCTGATCGTTTCTTGCGTCTGCGACGACTCTTTATCGAGGGAGGGGTCGTCACCGGGCCGCTGCGCCGCGCTGACATTGGCTTGCTTGACCTATTAATAAATAGACACGGCAACGTTTTTAATGAAGATTTTTTGAAAAATGTGACCTGTATTAAAAAGTGGTTCAATTAATTCTGCTCGTTATTCTGATCAAACTATTTTCAGGTTTTGCGCATTTAACGTTACACGTTGTATATATTTCTTATAAAATGGGTTCAAGATCGCGATTGCGTATTCAAGCTGCGAGCATACGAGTATAAGCGTCTTGTATTAGTAAATATTGGTGGAGGGCCGTTTGAACTCGGTAGATGATCTCATGAAAAAACCATACATCTTAAATGAATTATTAACAACTAGCATCCGCCCGCAACTTCGTTTGCATAGAATTCGGAATTCCCGCCGTTTAAATCCTAGTACCCGTTTTCCCGTAGGAATGAAGCATTTTCCCGCGGTAAAGTAGCCTATGTTCATAAGGGATAATGTCGGCTTCTAATGATAAAACAATTTTTCAAATTGGTCCAGTAGTTTCGGAGTCTATTCAATACAAACAAACAATCAAATCTTTCCTCTTTATAATATTAGTGTAGATTCGTTCTACGTGTTGATTAAGCTTAAGATATACTTTCATATGCATTTAGTAAAAATGTGTTATTTATGTTATTACAATAAATAGACGCTTCTAATTTATGTATTTATACAGGGTGAAATTGAAAACATGCGACAAATCGAAATGGGAGATTGTACCCATCATTATAAACAACTTTTACCATGGGACCATACCTGAAATTGCGAAAAAAAAAATCAGCTGTTCCCTACATTTTGACGAGTTATGCGAACATAAATGTAGGGAACAGCTGATTTTTTTTTCGCGATTTCAGGTTTTATCTCATAGTAAAAGTTGTTCACAATGATGAGTACATTCTCTCATTTCGATTTGTCGCATTTTTTCAATTTCAACCTGTATGTATAGAAAACCTGCTTTAGCTTTGCAAATTGTTTTTATATTTATGTCATGTCATTATCATCATTTGCCCTGCCTTCTCATAGATGATCGGCTTCCAGTTTAACTGCATGCAGAAGAATACCGGTATTTTACATGGATCGACTGCCTATCTGACCTCCACAACCTAGTTAGTGGGTAATACGATAACCCTAGGTAAGACTGGCTGTTGGATTTTAAAGCCGATTACTTGTCACAGTTCTACGAATGACCGCCGGGACCAACGGCTTATGTGCTCCTATATATGTAGGTACATATGTTACAACGGGGATAAAAAGACACCTATCGAAGCCGAGAGTCACTTGTACCTACATCCCGCCATTGTAATATTTTATTTTATACTGGACCATGCCTAGGAACCTTCTGGTTACGGAGATATTGAAGGTAAAAATTATAACTATGACTGCCTTTTTTTTTCTAGAAAATTCTTTTTTAATGTTATAACACAACTTTAAACCCGCGACCCCTGTACCGTTGCATGCACTCATAAGCACAATGCTTTGCATGCGTTGCATTGCGCACTACTGCAAACAGCAAATTTTCACACCAAAAATAATTCGTTTCCCAGCAATTACATATTTTTGTGCAGTGTTACTTAATTTTATGTACAGAATACGTAGTTGACGGCTATGTGATGTGTCTTGTTACAACACCCTGTATACATAACAATGCTCATTAAAATAAATATAGTATAACGGATGTTAGCAGACACTTCTACAAAGGATACCTACCTAGATTATAACTCCAGAATCACATCAGTACAGTAACTGCCCAATATTTTCTACTCCGTACACAGAATACCCGAAAACAAAAGGCTTCAAAGTACCGTATCAGAGTAGTATTGTTACAGAAGTAGGTGTAATTACAGCGGTGTAATTAAACGCAGCGATGTAATCGAGTCGTGTGTTCAGGTTTTTTGGCGACATCTGTCGGGTCTCTGGGGAATTAGGGCACCAGATAGGTTGTCAAAAGGATTGGAGTTTTAAATTGAGTGAATTAATCGACGGAGTGAAAGCGGGTTGTGTAAGGAAAGGGTTTTTAATAAAACCGATGTTGTTTTCAGCCAAACAATGTTTTTTGGTGGTATCGAAGTTGTCATCAGACCATTAAGACCCGGAATATGTATCAGTAGGTCAAGCCAATATTTATTCTGAGTGGAAAATCGATTTTTCAAAAGCACATTACTCATCCTCCTCCACAATGTATGTAAAGAGAACAACATCGTTCATCATTGCCAGATTTTATAAAGGGATCTAATACAATAACATACATAAAGCAGCAGACAAACTTCTTAAAAATAAAACGTAAGTAATAATATACAGTGTGGCGAATAAAATTAATAACGTTATCGCATTCATTAAGACAACGTATTTTAAACATACACACAATAATTATTATCAATTAAAAATCTAGCCGTGGGACTTTTTTTTTCATTTGAGTACTCATTAAACTTAATTTGTGATTATTTGGTAACAATACCATAAAGTTTATGTTGAATTGTTGATATCATCGCCCCGCGCGTGTCTAGTGCCTAATTTATCAAGGGTGGTGTATTTCGTGTCAATTTAGTTTTCTATTTTAGTCAAATTGATTATTTTAACAGACTGATGACAACTTGTAGTAACCGCTGTACTGTTTAATGTGATAAACTAATCGTCACTCTGTATATAAAAACTATAAAAAACTAGACTTAAAGATCGAGAGCACTGTAGGGGCAAAACTTAAATCTAACCGTAGTTTCTAAAATGATTAATTTAATCAATGTAAGATCACTATTTTATCACAAGAGCTATTTTTGTCAAACAATTATATACGTCAGACAGCAGAGTTACTGACTTGATCAATTCTCAGAAACCGGGAGAAACTCAATCAGAGTCCCGGAACTCCTAGTTTCAGTTGCAAATACTATTCCCTAGTGAAAACAATCACACAATAGTTCTAGAAATCTAGATTATTCCGTCTACCCTTGGCTAATAGAGTGTTCAAATAATTTCGTTTTCTCGTTAGGGATTTGTCACCGTTAGGTAGAACAAAATGTTGATTTATTGTAATACTAGCTTCTGCCCGCGGCTGCGCCCGTGTGGTACTCAACCATACAAAAAAACAAGCCTCATAGCACTCTGTAATAGAGTAGATACTGTGGATCAGTATTTCCAGAGTAGAGATTATCTCCTACATCCAAACTTACAAAGTTTACCTAGTTATGATATTAGTGTAGAGTATACACTCGTATCCTACACCGCCATCACCTACTCGTATCCTAGAGTACACTAAGTTTCCTAGTATCGTACACACCATTGGTACGTATGTAGCAATGGTATGTACGATGCTATGAAATATGGCTTCAGTGTTTGGAAATAATGAGCTGTTGTATTTTTTATTCATAATAATTATCATAATCAGCTTTCCCACTGCTAGGACAGGTCTGTAATACAGGTCCCGAACCCAGTATAGACTCCAGCTCTCACAAAGGATGAACTAAAAATGTAACTTGATGTTAGAATCAAAATTGTACCTTTTTGAGAGAAAATAAATTATTATTATTATTACAAAAAAAAAAAAAAAAAAAAAAGGACACAGGCTTCCTCTCGCGGACCCACCACGCGGACTGAGTACGGGTAAGTAAATGTCACATGTCTTCGGTCTTCGATTTTTTGGTTCCAGGATACGCTGGTTTCCTCACGATGTTTTCCATCACCGTTTTGAGAGCAGTGGTGATGAAATGAGTTACACAAAGTAAAGCGCCTGTCGGGGTTCAAACCTCCGACCTCGAAATGCGCAGCCGTTACTCACCGCTGCTAATTTAAATCGCCTCAATTAAAAAGCCAATTCAAAAAGCCTCCCCAACCTATTTGAAAGAAATTGGGTTCTACAAGATAATCACAGGAACACACAGTCTCCGAAGTCCTCTTGAATATCAACAAGTTGAAACTTGAAGTTCTACCACAAACAAAAGTAAAGTTATATATATGTTCCACCACAGGACCTATTACTTCATGAACTATAATATCTTTCTGAACAATACTCCTACAACTGCCACTTCAAATAAACACGACTAGCAGTTCTGCTCACCTAAATAAATAAGTAAGTTAACGTGAACCAGTCAAAACAGCCCTAACAATAATGAACTCTGACAGATTATTCATGAAGAGAACGAGAACCGTTCGACTGGGGATAACTTGATAACTAGAGAAGTTGATTGTTACTGAGATTTGTTAGTAAATCTACGTTGACAATCATTAAGTATGATTATTTATGAACTAAAACGAGGTGTTGACCCGGAGACAGTGGATACCGAATAATTCCAGTTTTAGCCCGTAATAAAATTGAGTCAAATCTCGATAACATTTGAACTTGAAGAGGATGTTGGTTACTTCGAATAACGGCGATGTTAATTATTTATTTTATTTATCATTTAAGTTATAACACAGCATTTTCATTTAAGTTATGGAAGAGCGCAGTCTACGAAAACACGCTACAGTCACTAATTCTTAAGGTGTACTTGTTAAAATAATAAACCATATTATTATCCACCTTATTTATTTTTAGGGTTCCGTACCAAAAGGGTAAAACGGGACCCTATTACTAAGACTCCGCTGTCCGTCCGTCCGTCCGTCACCAGGCTGTATCTCGTGAACCGTGGTAGTTAGACAGTTGAAATTTTTACAGATGATAATTATATTTCTGTTGCCGCTATAAGAACAAATACTAAAAAAAAACAGAATATAATAAATATATAAGGGGACTCCCACAAACGTGTTTTCTTTTTTGCTGTTTTTATAGATAATGGTACGGAACCCTTCGTGCGCGAATCCAACTCGCACCTGGCCGGTTTTTTTGTTTTATTTAGGTATTTATTTTTGGTTCATCATGATAATATTTTTACTGTCATGGGTTTCTGAACTGAGAATTTGAAGTTGAAAACTTATCAAGGACTACTTTAGCGTTACTTCAGGTGATTCCTTCACTGCAGGGCTTGTAATACCGGTATTTTTGGGAACCGGTTCCATCAGCTTTGGTGTGATACCGGTACCAGAGCAGTACTGGTATTATTTGTATCGGTACCAGAGGTATTTTGTACTATTGGTATTTCTAATCAGTAGGTACAGTACCGTACTGGTACCAAACAAATATTACCGTCAGTTAAAGTGAGAAAACAAGTAAGTAAAAAGCTTAGTTAATAGCATCAGAAAAATAACGTCAAGGTACAAATACGGGATTTATGGTGCTCAGCGGGTACCTGAATTTGGTAGCGGTACTTGTAAGGTGGAGTACCGGCGCCCGTCTACAACCGGTACCAGTCTGGAACCGGTACCCGTCAAGATACCCGGCCAAGAAAACCTCAAGCTACCCGACAATATAGCAGTTAACAGGCTAAGCATAAATTGTTTTCTGCAGTTCTCTGCCGAAAATACCTAATATGTTTTGAAGTACCATTACCGAAGGCTGAAACCATACTCCAGTCTACAGCTACAAAATCTAAATCAAAAGTCATTTATTCAAACTGGGACGAGAATCAGCACTTTTTAAACGTCAAAATTACATTAGGAAATCCCCCCAAAACGCCCTTCACCACTTCCTAGTTCTTTAGCTGGGAAGAAGAAGTGGCTACACTTGGTACATTAATAGACTGTAGATTGTAGGTACACACAGCCTGAAGATAAATAAGCTAAATAACACAATTGCCTACCCGTGCGAGCTAAGTAAATGTTTGTAGATAATAGCGGCCTCCTCGATGTAGGGACACACGCGCTTGTTTTAGAGGAGCGTGTACTCGTAATGTATCGAGGTTGTTATGTACCGGGGGTAATGATGCCGGAGATTGTTGGTATAGGATTATAATTTCCAATCTGCCTATTTATAGGGTGTAATGAGATAAGAATGATGATTAATTTATTGTTGCATTGGTACAACATTTTCAATCATAATCGAATATTCTTTAGAGTAATATCAGAAGAAAGGTTCCAGTACAGGCGTGCCTCTGAAAAAGTTAGTTTTTTCAACGATGTTGTGATCAAGCTATATGACGTCCATGCTCCTGTCAAGAAAATAAAAGAATAAAAGAGAAAGAAAATAAAAGAGTTGAAGCGCCCGCCTACTCCTTGGATGAAGAGATTCCTCCCTGCAACCTCCGATATCATAAACTTTTCCCTTCACACAGGTATTTTCCATTCCCTATGGCGTAAAGCCCTCGTTCAGCCCCTGCCGCTTGCTACTTGCTATGTAAATATTAGTGACAGGAAGTTATTAAAACATCATCACTATAAAATAAGTGGCAAAAATACGTATTATTGAAGCTAACTGAAAAACTTTACGCAAGGAAAGTTAAAATTTATATGAGGCTTAATAAAGGCCCTTACCATTATAAAAATATTTTATGAAATTTACAATTGCCGGAGATATCGCGTAACATACATACAAAAAAATACAGTCGAATTGAGAACCTCCTCCTTTTTGAAGTCGGTTAATTATGTAAAGATACGGCACTTATACCCACAATGCATCCCATGACAATTCCAATAAGCCACTACTGAAAAGTCATTGGAAAGCAAACGACGCAATTTTGTTTACTTGAATTTTTACGAGTAATTTTCGTTTAAAAACCAAAACACTGAACCGATTTGGATAAATTTTCTATGGGACTAATCTGAAAGGATATGCTTTCAAATAAAAAAAAGAATTTTGCAAATCGGCTTATAAATAACGGAAGTTCAATCGTAACAAACATTAAAAAAAAACTGAATTAATAACCTTTTTTGATGTCGGTTAAAAATAAACATCAATTTTGATCAGAGTAATGACCTGCATATAAGATCGCATTACGTTTGTAAAGCTCTAAAAATATAGTGTTAAGAATCTTTATTTCTCATCATAACACATAAAAATTACAGGTACTTACATTGGAAACTGAAATATAACCATATTTAATAAGTAATTAAACCTAGCTCGCACGAATAACCTTAGTTACCGTTGCCACGGCAACAGAAGTCACTCGTGCGCGCTAACTTTTACAGTAAATAAATAAATAGGTCGGTTGGAATTTCCTTTTTGGAAAGCCCTAGCTATTGTTTGACAGCATTAGCTTACCAACCACTTAGTCTTTAGCAGCGTAGTCAAAGCGTTAAGACTTTACCAAAGCTGTATGAGCCCCTGATACCTTTACCGATGATGTAAAGTCCAGTCCAGTGACTCTAAACTACACACACAACGCAACCACACACACAATACAACTGGGGCTAAACGGTCTTCCGTTTAGCCATAACAGCTCAAGACCACACTAGGAGAGGCTTACTTCCGCACTTACAGTACTATAGACAATCAAGTAGTGGTACTCACAAGCAAACTTCAAGTGGACTGGATACCCGAGCACCAATCCTGCATGGTGTCTCACGGTGCACTGATACACACCCTCGGAACTGCCATCCTTCTTCCTCGATACTTCGAGGGTACCATTGCTTAATACCCTGGAACAAAAAATCTTGGTTATTCAAGCAAGCAACTTCGTCTGCGATTCAGGATGAAAGTTGTCTATGCCTTTCTCCAGGTCCTTGACTATCTGTCAAACATAATAATCAGTTCATTGGTTAAGGCGTGAAAAGATAACAGACAGACAGACAGAGTTGCTTTCGTATTTATAATACTCGTATAAATAAGTATGGAAAATAATAATTATTTATCTTGTTGCTGGGTTTTCCTTTATAGCTATCTTATTACTGCTTTCAAAAATAATTCTAACGTTAGGCCAACGGTGATTCGGATTTAGTTTTTCGGTTGTCGTTGAAAACCAGTGCTGGGGCTCTGCCTCGCATACGGTCGTAGAATTATGCTGAGCGATGGCCGTTACGCAAGGACGTGACGCATATTTTTCCCCACCTTGTTCTTTTTTGTGTTTGTGTTCTTTTTCTGCGTCATGTTTAATGCAAAGAAGCGTATTTTCTTTCTTTTTTTTTTCTTTTAATTCGGAACCTATTTTGAAGTAGCCTTTTTCCTTGGGACTACGCCGGACGTCCCGAGGAAAAAGGCTACTTCAAAATAGGTTCCGTATCTAACGAGGTATCTAAGGAGGACCCACATTGCCAGCCTCCACAAAAAAAGCTGCTGATCTACTCCAACAACTGTCGATCTTCCAACAATCATTGCGACTTCACATCAAAACATTAAAGTCGGGTTCTTCTTGACTCATCATATCACCCAGAAGACATCCAACTGACAGACATAAACCTTCGCAACGCTCATACGACTACGCTGCCTGCGGTGCACGGTGAAGTCGACGCTTTAACATAATCAGCATATAAGGTCCACACTGCTGGGACACAGGCCTCTCGGTGAGAGGTAGTGGACCGTAATCCACCACGCGGGCCCAGTACGGGTTGTTGGATGTCTCATGTCTTAGAATCTTTAATTCCAGGACGTGCCGAGAGCAGTGGTGATGAAATTACTTACACAAAGTATAGTGGTCTGGGTTCGAACCTACGGCCGTCAGTCGCAGCCGTTTCTACTGGGCCACCACTCGACGCTTTGCTCATCAACATTTCAGCCAAAGGTCGGAACGTCTTTTGGTGGACATAGGCCTCTCCGAAGCGTCGCCGCATTGTCGTTCTGCTTACAGCAGCTAAAAACAATTTTTAATGACTGTTTTTCCCCAAGCTCACCGTTTAACTTCCTCATCTCCTTTCCTCCAGGCATAGGGCTTTGGGCGCAGCTTTTCGACAGCCTCCAGCGGCGGTGGGGGGCGCCGGGACGGGATCCGGTCTGCATCCGGCACCGCACACGGCACAGACGTGCGCGGTGACGACAACCACGTTATCGGGACATCTGGTGAAGAAGGGGCCGTTGAGAAGTTGGACCTTGATAAATAACTAGTAGGTATTAAGCAATAATGGGGTTTTGCTATTAACCTTATCTTCCCTACAGAAGGCATAGCTACTAAGTAAATACCTATTGAATAAGAAGGCAATTCACAAAATTGAAAATTGGGCGGAGATAATATTAGAATTAGTTCAAGATTAATCTTATAATAAAAACAAACATCTATCAAAAATAGGTTAATGATAAAGATTCTTTATCCGTCAACAGTTCACTAATGAAACCTCAAAAATACTATCTCAATGTGCGAATTTTTATAAACTTACATGTGTACGAGTATGTGTACGAATGGGAAACATTGGGCATATACTCATACAGTTTTAACAAAAACAACTGAAATAAATTGTTTCTCTTGTTTCAGTTATTTTTGTTAAAACTGTATGTAAATCACTGGATTTACATAGAATCATACAAAAATAACGTGTTTAACAAATTTTAAAAATTCTAGATACATAGGTTCCTAACAAAAAAACAAATCACACTGCCGATATCATAGCATTTTTATAATAACAGATAAATATAAAAAAATTACGTGCGTAAAATAAAGAACAAAACAAACCTTAGTTCGATGTTTGAGAAGCCTTTGCAGTTGACGAACTTAAACTAAGTAAAATAAGTCCATAACTTACCAATGTGAACTTAGATGCAGCAACTGTTGAAGCTCGATTTACAGATAAAACTGTGTTTATATTTTGATAAAATCCATAGGACGCTAGAGATAAATAATTCTAATAAAGGCGAGAGAAAACGGAAATTATCACTGGACTGAGTACAGACACACGGAGAGAAAATTCTTAGAAAAATTACCGTGCTCGTCACTGTAAAGTGAGTGCAAGTGACATGTACAGAAAATTTTCTGAGTGAGATTGGTAAAAATTCACTATTTGTCCAATAAATTTTACTCTACAGCATAAGAATTTTGACTGTGCTAACATGATGACTTCCATTACCACTCAAATGCACTCAGATTATGAGACAGCACAGTAATTTTTCTCTCCGTGCAGATAGATGACAATTATATGGGGGTTCACGGACAGCTCAGATTTCAAGTGCGTATGCGGCACCTCCCCACAGACCGGCCCACCTTCCATCCTGCGCCGCATGCCCTGGATTATCTTATGACTGCTTCAGTGAGCGGAGCCCCGCAACTGAATTTTGGGCCAAAGATGTTTAAACTTTTTGCCATCGGTACTCTAAGAAGAAGAATTTAATGAATGAAGGATCCTTCCTGGCAGAGCCCCTGTCCTGTCCTGGAGAGGACTTTACCGTCAACTCTGATGATGACAATGATTACTAATTGCTGCACAAGTGCATAAGACAACGTTCATATCCGATAGTTGTCTTTACGACTTTACTCGGACGAACGATATTTTTTTCTAAATAGAGCATCAAAATATGTTCAGTGATAAATTTATCTATACCTACTTATAATAAAACTGAATAGTTGGTTTTTTTATTGGTTTGAACGCGTTAATCTCTGGAAAAACAAATTTTTCAAATCCGACTGGCAGGAGTCGGGTTTGAAAAGATATTTTTTTCATTTAATAGCCCAATTCTTGGGGAACATCGCGCTAGAGTCTAGCGTGATGTTAAGCCTATAGCTGATACTAAGGGTCTAGCGGCTATACCCTTAGGAGCGGAGCAAAAAGAAAAAAAGTCAGAAAAAACGCTAAGTGAAAACGAAGTAGTAGCGCGAACGGGTGATGCGATGCGATGGGACGGGTTGTAGCGCGAACGGGCGATGCGATGCGATGGGCCGGGTTGTAGCGCGAAAGGGCGATGCGATGCGATGGGACGGGTTGGGGGACAAGAAATACGCGGACGAAGCTTCGGGCTGAAGCTAGTAAATAATATAATTCTTGTGTATAATTAATCCACTTTTTGAAACTCTATTTCGCCGTCAGATTTCCGTCAAAACATTCAAAATTAATTTAAGAACCAACTTTATTATTAAGAAAATTTGCAAAACAAACGCTCGGCGGATATTAGATAAACCAATTAGGCTGTAGTTGGTGGTGAGAAGTAAAGTAGCTAGGGTTACTGTAACTGAATCTATTAATATAAAACTAACAGTAAGAGTGTAGACCGCACAAACAGAGAGGAAATTTTCCCGGAATTAGTAAGTAATTCTATCCAAGTTTATGATAAACGGTTTGTTATTGAGCAAAATTCTTTACTTTTATCTATATTAATAATAAGGCTGAACATATTGTTTGTTTTCTTGTATGTTTGTTTGAACGCGCTATCTCTGGAAATGCCAGTCGGATTTGAAACATTTTGATTGCATTTTGTAGCCCAATTCTGGAGCTTTAGGAGTCAAGCAAAAAGAAAATAAATCAGAAATAAACGAGGTAATAGCGCGGGCAGGCGATGCGATGCGACGGAGAGGTCGGGGGAGCAAGAAATTTCACGCGGAAGAAGTTCTTTAAGTATTACAAAAGAAGGATCATGATAAAAGCAGTTAAAATAATATATTGATTAAAATCTTAATCAACAAATCCTCCGCGCTACTAATTTTCCGCGTGAAAGAATACCTATTATTTTTCCAATTAATCAACTGGAAAAGTAATAGGTATTCCTATCTGATTCTGCAGGCTTATTGGGTATCACACTATCAGTAGCAATGGGTTTCGTTTTGACACTTCAACAATATTCAGTGCCTTATTCACGTTACTAAGCAGACACATTTTTTGAACACATGAAGCAATGGATTAGCATTTTTTTTCCAAAATGTGTGGCACATACAATAAATATAATTTTACAACTTAGGGAAAATCATAAAAAGTAGTAGTAGTAGTAGTAGTATTCTATTCTATTCTATTCTATAAAAAGAGTTACAACCGAATTGAATCTGGCGTCCTAGCTAGGTTACAAGGTAACCTGTATTAAGGTTCGCCAGCCCAGGTTCCCAGAGAAGTAGTACAAAAAATCTAATAGAGACTGCTTAGGACTATAAGGTACAAACATACACAGGGTTAGTTTTCAAAGACCAGCCAAATTTAAGTATGTGGTACAGACCATCAAACTGAACAACTTTCTCCATGGGACCATTATCGTAACCGCGAAAAATTTATCAACTGTCCCATAGAAAACTTCAATCCGTCGACCTAAAAGTATGGGACGGTTAAATTTTTATTCGCGATTACGATGTTGGTCCCATGGACAAAATTGTCCAATTTGTTGGTCTGTACCACACCCTTAAATTTGGCTGGTCTTTGAAAAGTAACCCTGTATAGACTTATACTAATTGTAAGTGTGAAGTGTTAGTATGTGTATGTGTTTTGTGATGAGGAGTGTTAAAGAACTCACTACGATTGTGAAGTTAGGTGTGTCATTGTGATCACAATGTACACAACGTGTAACGTTAAATGCGCAAAACCTCAGACACCCCAACTGATTTTTAATTAAATTGACCTATTTCAGAGAAAATAAGTCATTTAAAAAATTGTAAAGGTTTTATGTGTTGTTTTAGTTTTACTGGCCATTCTGATCGTTTCTTGCGTCTGCGACGACGCTTTGTCGAGGGAGGAGTCGTCACCGGGTCGCTGCGCCGCGCTGACATTGCCTTGCTTGACCTATTAATAAATAGACACGGCAACGACTTTAATGAAGATTTTTTGAAAAATGTGACCTATATTAAAAAGTGGTTCAATTAATTCTGCTCGTTATTCTGATCAAACTATTTTCAGGTTTTGCCCATTTAACGTTACACGTTGTATATGGTGATTCTTTAATCTTTTTGTTCAAAATACGGCCATTTGAAACCCAACAATAATCGTATTTATGTGTTTTTGCAAAGTTTCTGGCCAAGTAAAACAATTTTCTAGACTGTGCAGTCAGCTGTTCACATATATACAGGTACCACTTTTGCTGTGAATCCTAGGTTGGCTGAATTGAGCTTTTGATTCCTAATTTATCATAATATCCTTCAAAATTATTCAGATTCCGATTGATCTTGTGTTACGCAATTAGGGTGCTAGTTGTATTATGTTTATTTACCATTTTCTTCGACGACAAGAACACTACAACAAAAAACAACAGGAAGAAAATCCCTAATCAAAAACGTATTTAGAAAAGTTTATAAATTTAACATGAATTCAACCCAAATTCTGTCAAAAAGTACCCGTTACTGTTACCGTAATGAGTTTTGTTCCTAAAGGAAATTGGGCATTTAGCCTCCGGGCTTCGTAAAGAGCTTGCTTAAATTCTTTTTACCCACACAATGTTTGAACACAACCTTTGAAGTACTTGACAATTCATTTATTTTTCTAACAAGTGTTAGAAAATTAACTGTCATCAATTTCGAAACGTTAGAAAGAAACAGTTAAATGTTAGGGGAAAAACGTTGACTTTTATGAATAATCGTATCCACGTTGACAGAAGAGTTACAAGAAGAATGTTAACTTACATGTTGAAGAAGAAAAAAACAAGTAGACAAATATCTCAATGATTGCATGAATAAAACCAATAGGAATGAGATGTTTTTTGATAAAGGCAAATTAATTAAAAATATCGATTTTGTTGAGGGGCCCGTGGCTAAATAATAACAGCCGCACAGGTCGATCGATCAGGTTAATCTACGCATGCCGCGGTTGGTCTGTGGATGGGTGACCATCTTTACATACCGAGACCCCTCCGTGCCTCGGAAAGCACGTTAAGCCGTAGGTCCCGACTGTCATTCGTAGATCTTTGACAGTCGTTACGGGTAGTCAGAAGCCCGAAAGTCTGACAACCAGTCTTACCTAGGGGTATCGTATTACCCAGTAACTGGGTTGTGGAGGTCAGATAGGCAGTCGCTCCATGTAAAATACTGGTATTCAGCTGCATCTGGTTAGACTGGAAGCCGACCCCAGCATAGTTGGGAAAAGGCTAGGCAGATGATGATCGATTTTGTTGAATTCGGTGAAATGGTGCTAGCAGATGATGGTGATGATGAAATTACTATTAACCGCACTTTCGAAGAAAAGTTAACAAAATATAGTTAGAAAATAAGATTTGTATATATGTAAGTCCTAAAACAGGGATTCTTACAATTTACTTGGATTTTTTTTTCGTGGGCCACACAGATCTTCCAGCTGTAATTTTGTGAACGAAACTTGTACCATTTGTAGTTGTAGTTGTTGTCATTAATGAGGCTCTTGGCTAAGTAATAACAGCCGCACGGGTCGATTGATCAGGCTAAGCTACGCTTGCCGCGGTTGGTACGTGGATGGGTGTTACCTACATACCGAGACCCCTCCGTGCCTCGGAAAGCACGTTAAGCCGTTGGTCCCGGGTTTCGTGGATCTTTGACAGTCGTTACGGGTTGTCAGAAGCCCGAAAGTCTGACAACCAGTCTTACCAAAGGGTATCGTATTACCGGGTAACTGGGTTATAGAGGTCAGATAGGCAGTCGCTCCATGTAATATACTGGTATTCAGCTGCATCCAGTTACACTGGAAGCCGACCCCAAAGTTGGGAAAAAGCTAGGCAAATGTGTTGTTATCATTAATATTATTGTTGCTGTTGTAGTTGCCTTGTGAATAAATAAATTTACAAAGTACTCGTAACAACGATATTAAAGCATTAACCCGTGAGAAGGCGCGCCTAATTTTCTTACACGAGTAGGCGCGTGCGAGCAAATTGCTCACAGTATCATAAATGTTTATATTTTTAGTGTTTCTATATTTATTGGCTTATAATGTATTTAAATAAATAACACAAGGTTTATTAAGTAAGAAAACAAGTATTTTAATCAAAACTATTAAACATAATAGCAACTTCTAACGCAAATAACAAAACAACCTAGTATTAATTAATTTTTTTGGCACGTTTCATAAAAATCACAATAAAAACTGTTCCATAACAAAAACTAAAAAGTGTTATTCATCCATTAAATCTACATGTTTATTTTACATGTTCGGTGCAAAGTAATTGCTGGGCGCGTGATGAGCAAATTGCCGCACGTTGGTACACGGCCTCCACAAACGCCTTGCTGCGCGGTCGCAACGCCACTGAGCGGATCGAGAATTGCGTCAGGGGAGAGGGGGTGAATATTTAGGAAGGTACTTAAGTGCTTGAATTGGTGTGGCATGGGAAAGACAAAAAATTTTTGAATTAGATTTTTGTGTGAGCAAATTGCTCATAGCGCGCCTTCTCACGGGTTAAATACAAAACTAGACAATTAAAATGTAAGAACTCAAGGAACTGATTCCTCATTCTCACAGACTGTAAGTAGCATTCCACAATGCCTTCAGCAATACATACCTAGTAATTCTCGAAACACACATAAATTACAATAAACTCGTGTTTTGTAGTCTACCTACACGACATCTTCAGGTGTTTCGTATTCAGTGGGCGGCGATTTCAAAGGAACTGTTCGTTGAAAGCGTGCGTCTGTATTGGTATCAAGTTTTAAGAACTGGCGCTTGTAATAAGCTCTTTCTGGGTCGATATTATCTATCAGTTTGTTTCATGATTTTCATAGGAGAAATGTATCAGCATATTTCTTATCATTATTGACATGTCCTACAAGGCTACAAGAGGGGTTAATTGGGAAATGACGGGATTTCCGTCGTGCAAGGTGTAATCCAATTCATTCAGAATTTTGCATTTTTTTTTTATATTCGTACTAGCTCTTGTCCGCGACTTCGTTCGCGCGGTAGTCGTAAAAGACAGAATGCCTATACAGTACAACGGGGTGAATAGGAATGCAGGGGTGAATCGGGACGAAACTTTAAAATGGATTTAAACATTGAAATAATACCGTTTTTTACCAAAAGGTCTCTTAATGTGTTTACTATATTATAGTTAACGATTAAGTGTAATTGTTGGCTACAAACTATATTACATCAGTCAGTAAAGTTTCATCCCGATTCACCCCTCGGTTCCTATTCACCCCATTTTACGGTACTTAAATAAGAGCCACATTTTAATAAAACTCCCCATCGCTAATACTTCGATTTCACTTAGCATTCTGTCTGACTTTTTTTCTTTTCACTCGGCTCCGATTGGTCCTAGACCGTTCAAACTAACAAACAACACTGGTGCGTTATTATTAGAACAGAATTGTCAATATTTTCAATTATTTAATCATCACCGCCGCTCTATCTTTTTTCTTTTCAATTTGATTCTTCTCATGCTTTTGTCTTTAAATATTGAGATAGAAATCCTGTTTTAAGCTGCGTATAATGTGAACGGTGAAACCAATAGAAAAACATAATATATTTCATCATATATCTATGACGCAACGTAAAGTTAAACCTCATTAAACCAATTAAATAAGTTTAGCGTCTACATAAGGCCTTTACAAACACTTCCAGATAAAAACGAACACTTATTCTAGGTAGGTACTTCAACAAAATTCTAGACTCTATCAAAGACCATTATGAAACATTCTCAGAATCAGGCTTCTTCTTGTTTTAAGACCTAAATTACTAAGATCTTGCTATGAAACTTAAACTGCGTATTTTAATTTAGTAATTCAATTTACTACTTGAGGCTAAAATTCGAAGAAATGTAATTAATTATTAAAACAATGGGTATTGTTTGTTATCTACGACTTAATCACTTTCACAAATAAGTATGTTGAAGACGAAAATTAATTTCTTTGTGGGATTTTCAGAAACATGAAATTTAAAAAATGGAGCACAGGAGGAGACTTACGAAGGGAGATCAAAAAGTTCGCGAAATGAAAAGGAAGGGAGGTGAAACTAAACATGAAATTATTTTTCCTTTTCAATATATTCTCTATTAACCCTAATACACTTCTCAGACCTTTCAAATAATTTGTTTATACCTTCGAAAAAAATGATTTGTCAAGGCCCTCAAAATAGGCAGAAATAGCCGACTTCACTTCTTCGTCATCGGTGAATTTCTTTTCACGTAGCTTTGTTTTCATGTTTGGGAATAATAATCACAAGGGGCCAAATCTGGACTGTAGGGTGGGTGGTTCAGAGTTTCGAAGCCGCATTTGTGTAAGGGTATAAGCTATCGCAACATGACTCTTGTGAAAAAGTCACCTTGAACTTCTTAAGCGGTGCTGCGCTTTGGTGCCGCTGCATGAACTATTGTTTTGACTCCTCAGGTTCATAGTGATGAACCCAAGTTTCAGCCCCAGTCACAATTCGGTTCATAAACTCATCCCTGTTATACATCACTACACAGATCCAAAACTTGCGAGAACACTTAACGCGCTGCTGTGTTTGTAGGTGTGAGCATTCTCGGCACCCATCTTGCACTGACCTTAGACATGCCAAGATGGTCATGGAGAATACTCAAAATAATCGTAGAAGATACTCCAGTCATTTCTGCAATCTGTATTTTCTTCAGACGAGCATTTTCGAGAACAAGTTTTTCAACTTTTTCAACAATGTCTGAAGATGTTGCCTTAATCGGCCGACCAGAGCGCTGATCGTCTCCAATCAAGTCTCTGCCTTGCTTGAAAAGACTATGCCACTTGTATATCATAGATTTTCCAGGGCAAGAGTTCCCATAAACAGATGACATCTATTCTATATTATCTGAGGCGATTTTCCTTGCTTAGTATGGAACTTTATCACGGCACGAAACTAAAATCTCCAGTCAGTGTTCTCTTCCCGCTTTACTTGTTTATTCAGGGAAATCTCAAAGGTTTAATGAACAGATAAAGCTGAAGCTCAGTAATTATAGTTGTACTTAGTGACTACCAAGTAGTGACAGGTAAAAAAGTCCTCCCCTCCCCATTGTTACCCCTCTGTTCCGTGAACTTTTTGACCCGCCCTCGTATCTATACTAATAATAAAGCTAATGAGTTTGTTTGTTTGAACGCGCTTACCTCTGGAACTAGTTACCAGTCAGATTTGAAAAAATCGTTTTGTAATTGATAGCCTAATTTTTGAGGAAGGCTATAGGCTATATAACATCACGCTGGGACCCTTAGGAGCTGAGCAAAAAAAAGGCCGAAAGAACGCAAAACGAAAATGAATAAGTACCACGGGCGGGCGATGCGATGTGACGGAGCGGGTCGAGGGAACAAGAAATTTCACGCAAACGAAGTCGCGGGCAGTAGCTAGTCCAGCATTTCCAGTACTTATAAGCTGAATTCTCATTGTATGAAAAGCCTATACAATACGAGGTCAGCTAAAACTGCAAATGTATTGCTTGATATGTCAGCGTGTGTACGTATAAATATCATAACTATACCACGACCACCCTCACATGAATTTGGTCATGGAATCTTAAAGTTAAGTTAAAGCTAAGTACATGGGGTTACAAAATACACTGAATAAAAGAAAAGAAAAAAAGATAAGCACCGTAATGTTTCACGGGACACTTCCGTGTTCCCATCCCACCATGATATTATCTACGAAAGTTAATTTCCTGTTACCTACCATTACTGTGGGTCTCCAATAAAGTCAAAGTGTTAGATATTGCAAACTACAGACTAGTTTCGCCTTTTAGAAAGTACGGACCTATGCCATTATTCACTCTGCGCCATTGCCCAATGTCCATTACTTAATTCGACAAAATCCCATTCACACGATGAACCAAAACAAACATAAACCAATCAATTTAAAAAACTCCGAATACCTTTCTCAACAAAGCAATTTATTACCGCAATTACGTCACGTATCATGTCAATTTGTAGATAAAATTCAGCGGCCATTTCTCGCGCCATTTATTATTAATATTGTAGTTCCGAAATACGCCGCCGCGTAGCGCTGTGCGCTTCCACTGCGCAGGTCAAGGTTATCTAGCGTTGTCTTTATCACACCCCCTTGTTTTGAGCTCTTTCTCGCTCGCACGCACGCGGTCCACGTGATGAGTACGTCCGTATTTTGTTTTGGGTGTTGCCATTTTTTTTTTTGCTTGGATTGTGGGAAAGTTGTGTTTTTTTCTGTTTATTACTTTTATAGGTAAAAGGCCAGTTAGGGCCAGGCAAGTTTATATAGTTAATAACGCTATTTAAAGCATATTGCATGTCAACAAAAACTCGCACTCGGGAGCCCGGGACTCGGGTGTACTCGGGAGCCTGTGGTTCAGGTACACCCAAAAGGCCTTCTATGCTCTGCGGATCAAGTATAACAACGCATTTAGAGTGCTATGGCTTCTGCCTCGATCCTGTACTACATATTGATACTACAGAATGAATGAATAACAGATGACGCGCTACAGAATCTGTAGCACGTCATCTATGTTCGCTGAGGCACGTACCAAATAGGCGTAAGAAAGCGGCATCGATGATAAACAGACTCCGTGGCAGCCCCAGCGGCATTCTACGCACTATAGCCGGGAGACATGACAGACAGCCCGTTGGTGAAGTCACTTTCGTCACCTGTACATTGTCTGTGTTATTAGTTAAGTACTAAAATAGGTTAAGACTATTGTTACTAACCCAATGGATCTGTAATCTGAATAAATTCATTATTTTACAACGAATATTAGTACCATTGCAGGTGTAGGTATCGTTGATGATAACCGTCGTAATATTTATTGTCCATGTTAAAATAGGTTTTTAGTTTTAACTTATTTTCAGAAATGTAGAATTTGTATAAATAAATTGATTGAGAACAACCTATTATATCGTACTTAATTTATATTTGATCAATCTTTTTATAATTCTCAATTAATCATTCTTGATTAATAGTAGAATTTCAGTTACTATTAATGTAATTTGTTTGCTTTTCTTATTAATTAAGAAGTGATATTGTTCACATTATCAGACATAATCAAGTTAAGAATGTTGTTGAAAAGGGTAATTGTTCGTAATCATCAGATTAATTATAATTTATAATTCATTAGCCTACGGTGCCCTATAATTATTGTAATCTTCTCAAATTATTATCCACACAGGCATTATTAATTAGTCCCAAAATTAAGTAGTTTAGGCACAACCGTCAATCTCATGCAAAACCAAGTTACATAAATCCCCCAAATCATTGCCAAGGTCTACCTTTATCATAAAACATTTGTGGACTTTTGAAACCTGACCTGGTACACCCCTCAATTCCGCACTAATGTCCCTCTGATTACATCACTGCGCCATTCCGGACTTTATTTACAGAGCTTCAAGTTACATTATCGTTTGATAGCCTTGTTTGACGCACACATATTTACCGAACTGCGCGTAATTTTTTCTGATGGATAAATATCGCCCTTGGTTTTTAGGTGTTAAAGTTGTTTATCGCTTGTGTGGTTTATTGTCCATATGTGTATGTTACTCCAAATTTTTATGGCGAGTAGTAAAGAGTTTTTTTCGTATACACGTCTGTAGTATTGAGTGAATGCGGAAGAGCAATGCTTTTACTATGGTATTGATGTATCCACATTTGAGTTCTACTGAAAACGTTTACTTATTTCTCTCATGTGTATTTTCCGAGGTTAATAATGTTGATAATGTTGTTGGAATCAATTCGTATGGCTGTAAGAGTTTGGTCATGGTAAGAAGGGAACTACCTAGGTACGTAGTTCATTCCTAAGTATACGTAAGTACTAGATACCAACTTCAGCGTCTTCTGAAGGAAGTTACTGAGTCAGTTGTGTTTTTCTTTGTTCTCGGTAAATAGGTACCTATTAAGAGTAGGTCTAATGAAAAGATGGATTGATTGTGTGAAAGAGCCAGAAACAGGTGTGTAATACTTAAGATGAGGGCTGATAGATATCCATGGAAAGAGCAGAAGACATGCTGCCATGACAACAAAGGAATTGTGATTAGGGACGGAGCAAGACGGTTTCCTTAATAAAAATGTGATGTCCTTGTAATTCCGTAACGAATACCTTCATCTGTCAACTTTGGTGATAATGGCTAGGTATTCCAATAACAAGGTAAGTAAGTAGTTAGTATTCAGCTCTGACCTTTCATCTACAGGGTGAAATTGAAAACATGGGACAAATCGAAATAGGAGATTGTACTCATCATTATGAACAACTTTTACCTTGGGACCAAACCTGAAATTGCGAAAAAAAAAATCAGCTGTTCCCTACATTTTGACGAGTTATGCGAACATAAATGTAGGAAACAGCTGATTTTTTTTTCGCGATTTCAGGTTTTATCTCATAGTAAAAGTTGTTCACAATGATGAGTACAATCTCTCATTTCGATTTGTCGCATGTTTTCAATTTCAACCTGTATACTAATATAATAATTATATTACAAAGAAGTAACATTTATAATGTTTGTCCCTATGTAGGGGGTTATCTTCGGAACTACTGATCCGATACCGAAAATTCATTCACTAATGGGAAGCTTATTAAAGTATTGCCGAGTATCGACGATATTTTATGAAAAAACAAGAAATTTAACAGTCCATGGTCGGAAGTGCTCGAGCGCTTGGGACGCCGTGGCCTCCTTCTGCGAGGAAGTGATAGTCGCAAAGGAGGCGGTGGAAAGGTAGAGGGAGGATACAACCTCCTTTCCAATCCGTAGCAGATGCACCGGGCGCCGGAGGACGCAGAACGTACTGCGGCCGCCTTAGGGTGGAGACACAAACTTTGGGAGTTTGTTGCCTGAACAGGCAGGAGTTTGTTGCCGGAGTTTGTTGCGCTGAGGGTGACGGGGTCCGCATGGATTCATGCGGGTCAAGACCTGGCCGGGGGAGTGTGACGAAATGCGCAAGCACTCCAGCACCCCGGCTAAAGGTAGCAATAGAACACCGTGTGGTTTTAGTCAGTAAGTCTGACAGACCCCTCCACCCGCCGCAGGGTGGTGGACATCCATGAGGATTGCCACAAAAAGGTACCTAATGAAATATGAAAATGAAAGAGGCTAGTATAACACAAGGCTCACAGGAGGTTTAACATGAAAATGCAATAAATAAGATATAAAAGGTTCTTTCATGACTCCCTACAGGCTTCCTGTATTTTACGTACGAGAGAAATATGTGTCAAAATAAAAATACATTATTCTTCCGTGTGGTCGTTGTAGACGAGTAAGCTACGCTTGCTGGGGTCAGTCCATGGATGGGTGGACTATCCATTACATATCGAGACAACACTGCTTCGAAAAGCACGTTAAGCCGTAGATCCCAGCTGTCATTTGTAGCCTTATGACAGTCGTTACGGGTAGTTAGAAGCTCGTAAGTCTAACAATCAGACTTACTAAGGGGTATCGTGTTACCCAGTAACAGGGTTGTGGAGGTCCATGCAGGTGCTCCATGTAAAGTTAGACTGGAAGCCGAACCCAATTTATTACTAGTAGTGACGCGGAATGCTTTAAAATGATGATAATGGACTATTAAATCAATTAAATGAAGTTTTTCTTTTAATATATTGTATATTTTCAAACTGGAATAACTCAGAAATTATATCACTTACGACATTTTGTCGATAGTATTTGTTGTTTGTAATAATTTTCTCTATCGATTGGCATATGTTTCAAACCTCTACATCAAAACTCGACTTTTTATGTATTTGCAACTTTAGGTATGCCACAGAGGTTCGAACACTTTTTACGCGAACAAAGTCGCAGACAGAACCTAGTTGTAAGTATGATAAAATGCCAGCACTATTATTATTTTGTAAAGTCAGCATACAAGGGTATAATTTGAGGAAAATGTACAGCCAACAAAAAAAGTCTTTCACTAAATAAAAATAACATTACAGAAGGATTTCCTTCACATTTACGCTTATATTGTAACAATAGAAAATATAGTGATGATAAAAATGCTTTTTATCTCCAATCTTGGTTTTATTTAGTAAACTATTATACTGTAGTGACAAAATCACAATAGTCAACTAAATAGGTGATGGGCTTGTTAGTTTCTTTGTTATGTCAAATGAGGGTAGACATAAATATGTAGGTAGTAGTTATTTCGAGATTTTATATTGTCTAGCCAGTAACTTTGGACAGGCCATAATTTTGTAAATCATGTTCTCTTTGTATTTGACAAAAAGAAAATAAAATGTACATAACGTCCATTTACTTAAGAACTTTCCCGGATGGTAAAACATGACTGGACGTTGCCCTGCCACGTACATACATCTTTAATAATTATCGATCCAATGGCAATCACCTGCTTTATAACCCTCAACATTTATCTCTTCTTAATATTTGCCTCCAAATTATGATTAACTGGATGAAGTATACAGTAGGCTGTACTTAATTAATGGGACATTGCCATAATCATCAAGATTAGCATCTTCTATCGGCCCAACATTCAGCTGCGCAAACTCCGCTCACTGACTCAGTCATAAGATCAAGGAGCCTCCCTAAGCGACATGAACGTCGGTGCGTTAGGCGTACCCTGGGCAATCGACTTCTGTGGATTGGCTAATCTTCTCACCACGATGGCATATATGTATAAGTGTAGCATTATACCGGTTGACGAACTGAACTGTTGATGTCTGTACTGTAAGTTACACACGCTCACATTGAAATCAATATTAGGTATGGGGGAACCTGAAAGAATTTATTAGCCATACACTTATATTCCTATACCAGAAATTCCTCACAAAAAACCGCCCTTTCAACTACTATCCCCGTCTGTACACATTCACGTCACGAACACGCGTTATTGTAACTTCCAGGCATCGAACGTGCTCACAAGCACAACTTGCCGATATAACACCGAGCTCATACGAACAAAGCGCTTACACAACTCACCCACGATCAAAATTACAAGCCCCTATATTGTCATCAACTAATAAAAGTTCCAGAGGATACAAAGTAGAGAGATAGTTCTTGGGCTAGATTGTCATATTCGAGTCACGGTTGCTGACGATCGCAAGTTTTGCAGACGTGTTGAGAACTTTACCAACATGTTGATAAAGTACTGAGCTACTATCCTACTTGCTCAGTAAGTTAATAAGATACAATGTTTTTCTTTGACATGAGAAACAAAGGTAGCTGAAACGATCTATCACTCAGATTTCACCGATCAAATTGTGTCGGGCGTAAAGGTACAGATATCAAAGAGATATCGAGTCGACACAGACTGTTGCTTTATTGAGCAACTGAATGAAACAATTGATATTTATTATTGCTGTGGTATTTTCTTCGGGAGGGATATGTAATAGGAGGCAATATCTGCTTAATAAAAATCTTAAATTGAATAATTCATGCACAGGCAGACAACACACAGCCTAAACCGCTAGATCTAGAAGGACAAGAGTTCCTTATTCATCGAGTGGAATGGAATCCACTAAGGATGGTTATGGATTGATTGAAGGTTTTTTAGGCTACCGGTCACACGGCTTGTGTCGTTACAAAATATCTAACTGCTTACCAAGTACACAATAGGAACACCATAACAGTACATTGCAAATCAACATGGTATTTGCAAAACACGTAACATATTGATTCTGTCCAAAATCTTCACCATGGTCAATATAATCACCAGTCACAGCACATTTTTAAAGCACAACACAATCACTTCTAAGTTTAAACTGGCTACAATAATACTTTTTAATTTCTCCTTCTTAGCGTATCGATGGCAAAAAAACTCGAAAATGTTTGCCCCATAATTCACTTTTTCATTTGAACAATGAATATTTTTCACGTCACAATTATTGTTATGATTACATGTTATAAGACAAAACAGTAAAATTATAAAATAAATCTAAAAAAAAAGGTTTGCTGCCCCACATAAGGTCCCTTCACCCCGCCATCTAACTCGCGCAACTAACTATCCTAATTCAGTCTCCGCACACTTCTCGCATGTGAACCCGCCACACTCCGCTGCGATAGGCTACAGCTAGGCGGCAACTCGCCGGGGTTGGTCAAACTCGTTCAAGGTTCGTACCGGTTTGTCCGGGGGACAATTGCGTTAAGCACTCTGATAAAATTCCCCCATTTCCTAGAACGTAACGGTTGGGGATAAATTAGGCCTATCTGTGACCTTGTGTTGGGTTAGTGGGACTAATAGATGTAAGTTATGTAATGTGACTCGTGTGACCTAGAAAATAATATTATATAACCAATCATATCATATTTTGGATCCTGAGTTGGCCAATGACCGACCTTATTTCAATCCTGCAGTGATGAGCGAGCCTATTACACCGAGACTTTATATTTTGCATCATGCATTATTTTTATTTAAATTGTTTATTCTAAATCATAAGTAAGGGGCAAAATTGCAATGTTCTTCGAGTTATTATTTTACTTTTTGTTATTAATCTTAAGTATCAGAAGTATTTTGCAATATTTTTTTTATTCTTGCCTTTAGTTTAGTTATTATTATGTGTGATCACTTATTTCTGAGATTACTGGTAAACCTATATTGGCGACTGTGTAAGACCGAATATTGTTGTAGTTTAATAAATAAATAAATAAACACATCATTAATATTCATTGCGTTGATAAAGCTGTTGAGATGTCAGATTTTTATTAAAATAAAGTTGATTCCTAAGAGGAAATAAATTTAGAAGAAAATTTTTAAGACATACAAGACCTACAATAAACCTTATTATATTGTCAAAATGAATGTTTGGTAAGTAATTTTGTTACAACACAATAGGGTTACTTGCTTCAAAAGTTCGTTTCCATCAAAGGTTTCCCTCGAATTTTTACTTGACGTTTCTAAACGGATTAGGATACAATTTCACAAAGTGATTACTTGAGCTACCAAAAATAAACATTTCTTCTATGAAATACCAAAAGTTTCCAAAACTTCCCGTATGAATAAAACAATTTTACTAAGCATTTTCCTGTTACAAAAAAGAATAGTTTTGCTTCAAGTTAATTCACAAAATGACCGCCACATTGACGCCCAAAAAAGTCCCACTGTATTTCCTATTCTGATTCTGATTAATTAAGCTATTAGGATGTTGCCATGGCACCCCATGGGCCATGTGAGACAGAGATAGCAACACCGTTAGATAAACGAATGGGGTGCGTCTGCTCTCTGCCCTTAACCTTTTAGATGAGGTGAAGGGTCTCGTTGTCCTACCCAGTACGATTCAATCATCTGCGATAAAAAAAATACTAACTGTATTATTTTCGACGACATTGCAGATATACATGAGGGTCTGTGCCAGTATATAAGTTGACGATACTGTCATTGACAGTCTTCTGATTTATGATAAAATGATGGAAAGAATGAGGCGTTGAATAGCCTATATCGAAACTAAGTTAGCGCCTTTTAAGCGTTTTAAGTAAAACTTTATTAAAAATATAGTCGTTTGAGTGTTCTGTTTGATTAAATGAATAGAGAATTACTTTAAAAGCAACACGAAACAGCTGAGCAATTTGCGTAACACATTTACAATGGCAATGCCTTTCATTTCGACAGTTCAACAACATTCATTGCGTTATTTACGTTGTTGAGCAGACAAATTTTCAAACAAATGTAGCAATGGATTAGCAATTTCCTTCAAAATCTTCCGCATTGTAACACAATTAGAGTTTGGGTACTTAAACTAGAGTGGGACTAACAGTGACCATCTAATATCCTTTTACAATGTAACACTAACATTATTTCCATAGCACAACTTTCGTTTGGTGGTATAAAATTAATCCATCATGGACTTATCATTTCGGAACCTCTAACACAGCCCTCAACCCCTAGTCTGTACAACAAAGCACCAATTGTAATTAAAACAACACTATCCTAACTTCTAAATAACCCTCCTTTACGATATTAATTCTATTTCCCAGTTTAACCCTTTACGCTTGTGGTCAAAGCTGTAACTCGTAAAGTTTAACAAATTGTTGGACATTTTATTTAGTTTAGTTTCCAAAGGCTAGAAAAGGTCTACTGGCCTGCTGGAATTAGGGATCTACATAAATTGCCAATACGAAAGATGAAAGAAAAGATAAGAAGAAAAAATGTTTAGTCTCCACAAAGAAACAAAACGCACTACACAAATATTATTTGTAAGTATGGAAGGTGTTGGGACTACGATTGTAAAATCACTACTTATAGGATTTTTTTTTTATTTGCGCCATAATGAAACCAACGAGTGAATGCTTTTGAAAAAAAACTCAATTTCAAAGTAACGTTCAAGTTGACGAAAGTCGTCTTTAAAAAAAATGCCTACTCCTAATCTTTGTTCCAGGACGTAAAAGAGGAACAACAAAAACCCCAGGAGAAGCAGGAGATGATAATATTATTTATCAACGGTAAGTATCAAGGTATTATTATCCACAGCTTGCCGCAGTCCTCAGTGGGACCAAAGCTGACCCCAAAGAGAAAGTTCCAGTTATAATAGGGGAAACGGATTAATAACCACCAAGTCAACTCATCTGGCGAATTGGCGCAAATAAACTCAATTCAAACGTCATGAACTATCAACTCAATGCAATTGTTATCTCCCGATATTGTACCTATCAAATCGTAAGCACACAATACCACACTACCCCCATTTCACTGAAATACTGACCCAACCCTTTCGCGCCGCAAAAAAGACCAAGCGCAAATTCATGTCATAATACATTCTACAAGCAATGCAAGTTGCAGACCTAACAAGCTCACTCGTTCAATAAATTCTTCGACCGGCCGGTCCCGGAGTGAGGGAGACAAAAGATCTGTAGATGGAGGAGTAAGGAGTACAGCAACACTGACCTACATCAATAAGTGGACATTTCGCACAGCGGAAGGAATGCTGCAGGCTTTGAATGTGAGCGTTAGTTGTGTGTCTGTGTGTATGTATCTTTGGTATTTTGTGAGTATTTGGTCATAGGTTTGCGCTAGGCTGACTGTGGAGTTATTTGAAATAACTTGTAATTTAATTAGAAGCAACGTTTTTGGTAAAACTTACTAAGAACAGCAATTTGTCTTTGGTGATTATGGGAATTTGTGTTATCATCTGGCTGATGTGTTATCAACCATTAAAAAGAAATTCCTGCAGTGGATGTTTTTGTTGAACTGATTACAATGTTTCGCTAAAACTCCTAATAAAATCAGCAATTGTCTTCGTCGTCTTTCTATGTGACGTAAGGGCTAAAAAAGGCATTCGAAAGTTCAATCAGATAGCTGGGACACACTGGATGCGGAAGGCGGAGGACAGGGTGTTGTGGCTTGTGGCGCAGCCTGGGAGAGGCCTATGTCCAGCAGTGGACTGTGTTGCTAGGCTGAGTTGATGGGGTAAATAGCGTAGCAACAGTGTCATAGTTTAACTTATGCCCATTTATATAAAACTTTTAGGTACATACTTTAATTGAATCTTGTGGTATTAATAAAACCTTTAACGCAGGGCGTTTAACTTAAATTGAATATCAGAAAAAATACCTGACGAAAATAAAATTCTTAAGCCATAAATATAATGATTTAATGACGAAAAAGTTATTATATTTTATACCTTAATATTTATTACCGATTATTAACATTGCCCGTAACGTCCAACTCTTCCGGGCATTAACCGGTCAATCTAGCTAATGCTGGCACTTGAAGCGGGCTTATAAAATTACATTTTTTTATAGTCTGGCAATAAAATGGAGCGGCGTTCTTTTGTTGCGCTTATAAATATAAAATAATACTTGTACCTGTAGGGTTGACCATATTTCCAAATATATTGGATCCATGGTTCTTCCACATTCGCTAAAGGAATAATCTTCAAAACTTTCTTTAATACTAAACTTGTAAAACACCCAATACGAACCAACATCCAACATTTGGGTCATCCATCAACGAAATGTCCTTTTCCCGGATTTGGGTTAAGTTAGGTATAAGTGTATGTACTTTAAAAGGGTATGTGGGTACTTGAATTGAACGACCATACTTCTGGACCATCCCAATAAAGATTTATTGTTATCGCCGAATTCTGAATAATTTTTAGGCATATTGCTATTCCATTGCTTCATATTTGCGAAAATTTTATTTACTCAACAACTTAAATAACGTAATGCATGTTGTTGAACTGTCAAAATGAAAGCCATTGCTACTGATAGTGTGTGACGCAATTACCCCGCTGGTTAAAGATTTACAAGCCATCTAAAAATAAAGTATGATTTTGTTTGATTCTCATGTTTTATGTTCCCATCACTGCTAATTTCTGGTTCAGACAAGACCCCTCGTTTTTAAACCCCTTATTATCAGAATTCAAACGGTAATTAAAATGATTTTTTTTTATATAGTCTTCGACTGTGACGACCCTACACGTAGGGAATGGCTTTATCCTTATAGGCCTGGCCTTCACCAAGTGATTTTTTATGATATTTATCAGGTATATAAATAATTGATTGGCCACAGTCTCCATTGGGTGCGTATCCGTTCAGCCAGTTGTAATGTTGCTTTATTACTTAATTTGATGTTTTTGTGGTCAAGAATATTGTTTTGAAAACTTTTGTGTCGATAAACTTGAATTCTTAAGTTTACATTTTTTTACTGCGGTTTAACATTTCAACCAAGTTTCTATAAACTTTTTATAGTATATAGAATGGAAAACAGACCCCTAATACCAGATCATCATCATCTGCCTAACCTTTTCTTAGCTAAACTGGGGTCAGCTTCCAGTCTAACACATACCGTCGGTTTACATGGAGCGACTGCCTATCTGATCTCCACAACCCAGTTACTGGGTAACAAGATACCCCTTAGTAAAACTGACTGTCGGACTTTCAGTCTTCTCACTTCCCGTAACGACTGTCAAAGAACTGTAAATGACATCCGGGACCAACGCTCATGGTCCAAGACCATACCAGATGAAAAGTGCTACATGCCTACGGTCAATATCAAGAAACTACTACTTAGATTTTTCCTGATATAAAAATTGAGACATAGTTTCCTATGTAAGTGCCTTCGGTCACAGGTAAGTAATTGGGCTCGGGTGGGACTAGAAAACATCTATAGAAATAAATAAACCAAGAAATCTCAACAAAAGCACATTACCATTGACCTACGTGCATGAATATTACCAACGTAATTTTCGCCGAAGGCTCTCCTAAATATAAATTAAAATTAAACTATCAACATTCAAACCACACAATACCTACTTCGATTTAAATGGTGCACAAACCAGTTTAAAAATCACTGCTGCATATCATGACGTCACTAAGTGCAATGATCTTAACAAGACTGCGCCTGAGTGCGACTGTCTCATACTTTTTATTACCGGGTAACACTTTAAATGCTCCTGTTTACCCACAGAGTAATATGATACAGTGGCATAATGTGCAGTTGGTATGGTGATGTCATTTTTATCTGGAGGATATAATAATAGAAGCTGAGATTCATGTTTCAATAGTGAAAACTACAAGGCTGGTCTCCGGGTGTACTCTGTAAAAATCTCACCGTGAAGACTTAAGTGAAATGAGCTCTCATTCCACCTGCTACTAGGAATTGACACTATTGACAGCTCACTTCGAGCTCACCGGTGAGATGATACAGAATTGATCAGCTGAATTGTAAGTAGGTGGAAACTGCCACATTTTCCTACTCCAGAATCTATAATAGAAATCAATCAGAAAAGTCGCCTAGATAATGACGCTTTCCTATGGAAATCATTCGTGATGAGGATAACTAGTGAAAGAAGTATTTAGGACCTTGGAATTAATGTAAACTATTACTAAAGGCTTTTGAAGACCAAGTAGGTACATAGATCGTGTTAAAGGTATCACTATGGAAGAAGTATGAAGGAGAAGAAGAGGAGAGGGAGCAGACAATAATAAAGGAAATAAACAAAGCAACAGTGAACAGGCTCTCGTTCCATCATAGACCTCATCCATCGCTTTCCATCAGGCGTGATCGATGTCAAGAGCGGGCCCATTCACTTATAAAAAAAAAGGATTTGAAAATGGATGAATGAATTGAAATTGCAAAAATGAATCACTCGATTTGATGAACAATATAATCACGTAATATTCATTCACATATTATCATAATTGTTATTATCAACAATATGATAAAAAAATATTTCTCGAATCATGATATTATTTAATATGCAAAGCAAACATCAACACTAAAATGAAATAAATTGCATCGTAGAAACTAAAGCACAGAATGACGTAATCGCGCAGTGCAATGATCTTGATCAATGTGCGCAGGAGTGGTCGACTTTTTGCTGAACTTTAATTTGTATTACATTGAGTATTTTAAGTGGCTTCACTCTTGTAGATTTGTTTTTTTATTGGGGTTGTGTCTATCTAAGGGCCGATTCCCATATTATTTAAGAGCGTGCGATTTCTAATCTGTTTCAATCTATCAAAAATACTTCTAATTTCCATAAATTTTTGACATAAGTTTTTGACGTTGATTATAAATCTTTATTTATCTCAACATCATATTACAGGCACTGATCGATATAATGCACAATCTTAAATAGAGAAACGTGTTGGTGATGGGAGGGTCCTGAGTTTCAGACCACCTGGCTTAGATAGGAGATTTACTTTACACTGATTTTCGCTGAGGTGAGGTTGCGATTATATTTTAAACGTTTTTAATTACAGGATTTGGCCTAGTGGTATGGTGTGGTTTAAGACAACCGGTAACGTCTAACCATGTCTTGCGCCCATATTTATGTGCCCTACCTAAGTGTCCAGATTGCGTGTATGAGCAGGGCAGAATCATAAAGGTCAAGCAAGGGCGCGTTCCTCATTTTCCAGCATCCTCACCTTCCAAACAGAAGCACAGTAATGATGCTATCAGCATTATTTTTCTTTTTAGCGTGTCGATGGTAGTCTAAATAGACTCGGCCCAGAATTCGGCTACGTGTTTGGCGTCATCATTACGAATCACTGGCGTGGGCGTCCATCAGTTCCTGTAACGTGCAGCTGACAGGACACGTAGGACATAATAATAATTGTCCCATCGTTTGTGGAAGAGAACCACATTTACACTCCAAGGCGGACTCGTCTATAAATCTCCACCTGAACAGGTTTTCCTTTTCGGCCTACCTGTGTCCGGAATCTGTTTAAAGACTTCCAAGTTATCTACCCAACGCAACTCATGTCCAGGTGGGAGATCTACAGCGGCCCGCGTTAAGGATCTGCCTTCTATTTTAACATGCTTTGCTTTCCCTTCCACTAATTATGCTGGTAATGCTTTCTCTGAAGGACTTACATATAACGAGGCGACGAGAAGACAACTTCTATTACCAGGAAAAGATAACAATTGTGTCCCACCCAAGAACTACGCAGAAAACAAAGTAGATATTCAACTACTGAGCCAATCAAATATTTAATAGTCAGCTATTCAATATGTTCGCAAATAAACTAAATGGATCTAAACAAGTTGCATCGTTTAACAAGCTGGCTGCACTCGATGACGTAAGTGTGCGCGCGCAGTGCATTGATCTTGATGGGACTGCGACATTTTTTGTTGTTTGTTGCTCTTGCGCAAGCAAAAAGTTTACTTTGGAGTTCTGGAGGTTTTTAGTAGTGGAGTTAGATATTTTGTTTAAATGTGAGATTAATTAGAACATGCGCAAGAAGATTTTTCATTATCTAAGCAAAATTGTGAGCAAAGCTCACTAGCTACTAACTACTTACTGTAGTAAGACAAAAAAGGCCTATAATCTGAGTTTCTGGTTCTATTTTAACTTTGAACACCAGACAACAAAATCTCTTCCATCTTCCTTCATGATTCATTTTAGAAAACTACAATCCTATCATTAGTATAAAATTTCCGCAGTTTAAAAAATATATCGTAACACCTTTTAGAAGCTTCCAATTCCAAAATGTTTCTTAGTTCATACCAAAAACAAGACCAATCTCCAATCTTCAAAAGCCTAAGTAAAAAATTATTAGGTAATACAAAACAACTCGTAATAACGTGCGCAGACATCCTACATCCATCGCGAATTCTGCCCACAACCCAATCATGCCTATTTCATCACATAGGACGACATTACAGGATGCCCTGACGTCAGTCCACCCCCGAGCTGTGACGTCATGAGTCCATGAATTATTGATAAGATACATGAGGAAGATAATGTATATTATACGTAGAGTTATGGTTAAAAAGTTATAAGTCATGGGCTATTGTCTGCTTGCCTGGCATCTTGATTTAGGAGGAATGGGCGGGTTTATTGGACGTTGCCTGCTAGCCTGGGTCTGGATAAGTTTAATTTGTCTTTCTGTGATAAATACTTTGATCAAGAATAAATGAAATAATACAGTAATTAGATAAAATTCTCAGCAGCCTCCGAGTTTAGATTTGTGCCCGGTTGATGACAAAAGGTTCACTCTCTATATTAGGTCTTTACCTATGAAATTGCCGTTCTGCAGTATTGGCCATTTCAAATCAAAATAATTTTTGTTTGGCTAAGAATTCTAATTTCAAATTAATTTTATTTTAAAAACATGGAATTTTGTTTCCAAAAGTAGTTATTTGTTTATTGATTAGTGTTATATTTTCATCGCATTTCAATCTTTTTCGTCATCATGGATACGTTAAAAATTCGAGTAATTATGGAATATGAGTACCGTCGTGGCAGCAACGCGGCACAAGCGGCACGCAACATCAACGACGTTTACGGAGCTAACACTAAAAACCAACGCACCACCTGTTATTGGTTTGCTCGCTTCCGTTCTGGAAATTTGGACCTGAAAAATGAACCTCGCGGTCGTCCGAAGACTTTGGTCGACAGTGACGAATTAAAGGCGATTGTGGAAGCTGATGATACACAAGCTACGGCTGAATTAGCAACAGCTTTCGACGTTAGCGTCAAAACAATATTGGTCCATTTGCGTCAAATTGGCAAGGTAAAAAAGCTTGAGAAATGGGTGCCCCACGAACCCAATGATCGCCAGCGCGAAGTACGCGTCGAGACGTGCCTTGCACTGCTCAACAGACACACAAATGAAGGAATTTTGAACCGCATTGTTACCTGCGATGAAAAATGGATTCTGTTTGATAACCGCAAGTGCTCAGCAAGTTGGTTGGATCCTGGTTCAGAACCTAAACAATGCCCTAAACGAAAACTTACCCCTAGAAAAGTGATGGTCACTGTTTGGTGGTCTAGCGCCGGTCTGATTCATCACAGCTTCTTACCAAACGGGGTGAGCATTACTGCAGATGTGTACTGTGAAGAACTGAACACAATGATGGAGAAGCTGGCACATCTCCAACCAGCATTGGTCAATCGGTCGTCTCCGCTGCTCCTGCACGACAACGCGCGACCTCATACTGCACAGCAGACGGTCTCCAAGTTGCAAGAACTGGGGTTGGAAGCTCTCCGTCATCCGCCCTACTCACCAGACCTTGCGCCTATAGACTACTACTTTTTCCAGAATTTGGATAACTTATTGGCGGGAAAAAAATTCAATACCCGAGAGGCAGTACAAAATGCCTTTGAAGAATTTGTTGCCTCCCGTCCAGCTGATTTCTTTAAGAAGGGCATCAATAAACTGCCACTGCGTTGGCAAAGATGCATTGATTGCATGGGTGATTACTTCGATTAATACAAATAAAAAATACATGAAAAAAATTCGTTTAAATTTTTCATACAAAACGGCAATTTCATAGGTAAAGCCCTATTATTACATGGGACTGAAACATATCTGGCGAAATTTGGATGTACTTTATGGAACGATCACAAATACAGGAGTAAACTCACCTCTCAATAGATTAATGCTAATATAAAATCCACTCCGTTGACTGCGTCTTATTATTATTAAAGACAATTCGTTAACTTTATATACAACCTCATTGTATAATTTAAGAATGCCCATTTTCTATTTTTATCCGCCGTCAGTAGCTGCCAACCTACTATTTTTGCTACCGGTTTGAATTATTTTTTAATCCCAAATTCAGATTAATTTGTTGCCACGTTAAATACATGTCTTTCTTTAGTGGTGGGGATGAACTTGTTTACACAAAGTGAAGCACGTGCCTTACTCGCGGCCGCTACCACTGCGCCACCACTGCGCCACCACTGCGCCACCACTGCGCCACCACTGCTCACGAATGGTAAAAAACTAATCATATTCTTTTCTTAATTATCTTCTTGAACTATATAAACGCAAGTACATTCTCATAAACACAAGTGTTATACCTCCTTTGTATTATTTGTTTACCATTACTTATCTAAACAAGACTCCTGGCGTTATTAAATAATTTCCTTTGCCTATGTGTAAACATTTTTCCGAGAATGTATCATCACATCTCTGCAAGAAGTTTCGCGCGGCATATTTTATGCTAATAGTCTAGGAGACGAGCTGCCGATAGTTTACGTTATGTTTTGTTTGATTGTCAAGGAGTGGTCGAGTTCGTGATGGCCTTATGAAATTATGACTGGTTTATAGCCAATCAATACACATTTTTTTTTTAATTAATTTTGTAATTCATAAAAATATGTAGACAGCAGCGTAGTAAACAATAAAAAACTAACGTTCGACATTTGTCAAAGACGCTTCAATTCAAATAAATTATACAAAATTTGATAATAAATTACTGTCGGTCTATTAATTTATGTTTCACAAATAAGGCCTCGGATTCAACAAACAATTTCGTTACAGTCATCTCAGATTCTGATCAAGTTATAAATTCTTGACATCATTAGAATTAATTCATTTTGCCTAGTCAAATACAATTTGTCATAATAGGTAGAATATTTCAATATTTTGAATAAAAATATGTTTGTAATTCGTAAAAATCAAAAATGGCTGTTTCCAAAATAAAAGTAACATAATAAGTTAAAACCAATTTATATAATATAAACAAAATATTACGCAGTATCTAAATTTTATCATCCAGTAGAAAAAACGCTAAAAATACACAAACAAAAATTACGCAAACTAGCGTCCAAACTACAATTAGTAACATTCCGGCCCGAGAACGATCGTGAGCCATCGGTTTTTACGAACGCAGACGGACAAACACAGGTTGTGTAACGGCACACGATGATCGCGAAAACAACTGTCGCGGTCTGCGCAGACGCATGTATTAGGTGGCGTGAACGTCCTCGCACAAGGCTGTCTGACACTGATACAATTCAATAAGATTCTAGATACGTATATCTCATACATAATCTCAGACCTTTGAAAATGTTTATTTTTTATAGATCTTTGTATGATTCGCCTGTATCAAATAGCATAATTAATCGATTTCTGACCAGTTTGGCATTCGCGTCTGGTTATGATTTTTTAAGATGTATTTAAGCAGCATCCATTGATTAAATTATTTGTACGGCCCACAGTTTTATTCAAATGTGATATTTCATTTAAAACGTTTGATAACAGCCAGACACAAAAGAAAAAAAAACTTGATCCATCTAGAAAGCGATATTATTCTCGGTATACACTTTCTCTGTCTAAACTATAACAGGACATCGATAAATTATACGCTTCGCCACTGACACAACGGTCGTAAATAGTCCGTATAAGAGCATACATCCCAAATAAGACTGTAAAATAACAAAGGAAATGCATTGTCGTTCTGAGAACTAGAGCTACCCCCGGCGGTGGTTCGGAATACAAACGTACGGACATTTTCTTTAAAAAGAGGAACTGTTGTAGACTTCCGGAATGAACAATAGTGGAGGACGACACCTGAATTACAATCATCTTCGCCTATTTTCGTCAGCGGCTACAATGTAAAGTGACTTAATAAGTTCCGATTATACTTGCGATGCCGTATATAGATTTTATCGACTGCCATTTAGGAATATTCATTTCGATTTAATTGCTTTGTAGCAATAAACTGCACGCATTTCAATAACTACTTATCGTGTTGACATTTGGAAATTTCCTCTAAAACTACTTTGACTTTTTCCTTTAGAGGATGATTTACGTCGTAACGTGCATTTAAAACTTTAATTGCCAATGAACTTTACTTAAAATGCTATTACGTCGTAGCTTTAGCAATAATGATTAATAAGATATACAATTCAAAATAACGGGCACCATTCCGTCTACTAGGACGACAAAAACATGTTACACATCTAATTTTCATACTAGCAAACGAAATAATACGATTTGAGCTATCTTTGTAACCTTCTAAGTTTCGACAGCGAGTTTAAGCTTCAAAACCTGACCTATCTCACTTTTTAGTGCCGATCGCGAACGAACAAGAACCGCTGCGACAAAGCTCCTACGGAGCCCGAAGTCAGCTTGCATGCCGCAAAGCCGAACACACCAGTGTACATCTCCCGCGTACACTAAACCACTAAGGCGGAGGACATTGTGAAGTACGTGCACCAGAAGGCGAGGTACACGGCGAGGGTGCAGTTACTGGAGTCGCACCGCAAAGTCAACTTCAAAGCGTCGTTCGTGGTGCGCGTACCGAATTATTATCTGCCCGTCGTCATGAAAGAAGACTTCTGGCTACAGGACGTGCTGTTCCGTCGCTTCCACGGACAAGTACCACAGAACAGCACAAGAACAAGCCAGTGAAGTACTGTTTTATAGTAAAAATATGTATGTTTAGATTAAGGTAATTTATCTATGGGTTTATGTCGCCTGAAATAAATGAATAAATAAAAAAAAATACGTCCAGCTAGGCGGAAATAGTAGTAGTAATTCGCTTGGTGTTTTTTAGTGGTTGCCCAGCTCCTGGCCTATATTATCGAGTATATAGGGCGGAAAAAACGCCGCTATCATATATCAGGGATAATTTGTGTTGCTGTGTATTGCTGGGGATGGTATGCAAATGGGGTGAATGTAGGGCGGGGGTGGATGACAGGGGCGAGTCGAAGGGGGTAGGATGTACTTATAATTTGTTTTGGGGAGAGTTTGCCGGTATTCGATGCGAAGGTCAGGTCGATTCGGAGATGTTGGATGTTGAAAAGTTAAGAAGGATATAATGAGAATTATGTTTTTATTTTAACTTTTTCATGAAACAAAGGCGTGTTCTGTTGAATCAATAGGTAGGTATAAAACTATACGAATTATTTATCTAAACGAATATTATAGAAAAGTATAATATCGAATTCCACTTTGATTCTCTGACTAAGCAGAAATCTAAAATCTTGAGTTGTTTATCAGGTGTCGTAAAGCATTTATTATTTTGTTACTTACATAACTTTAGCAAAGACATTAAAAATTAAGTCTTTATTTATACATAGGCTACATATTTTTTCTTTAGTAGTTCCTGTAATTTATATGGTGTACATAATAAAGAGTTTTCTATTCTATTCTTGTACTTAAACTTACAAATTAACATAATTGGTGTTTACCTTTAAGTAATTGTTATACTGTTCAAAGTTTTTAATGATTTTATTTTTATCAAGATGTTAGTGTAAACAATTGTCGGTGAACCAAATAAATAAAGGGAAATATTAAATTTTTTGTGTGTGTTTTTTTTGTAATGGACAAACAATACTAAACCGATTTAAAAAATTATTTCGCCTGTAGAAAACTACGTTATCAGCGAGCTACATCGGCTGTATGTTTTTAAGTGTATTGTGCAATTGTGGTGTCTTACGAAATTCACGCGAATGAAGTCACGGGAAGAACCTAGTTAATTAATAATAGTAATAAGTTAGCAGTTAGTAGATTGATTGGGGTTCATACATTACACGATTGTATTTTTACCACTCTTTGACCAGTCGCCTCAAGTTAAGACCAACAAGACCCCATGTTTAGTTCCTTTCGTCCTCAAGGAAAGTCCTTTATCAAGCAAATAAATCATTTCAGCAAAGAGCCTGCTGTCACTAAAACCACGCCCCTTATGACGTCACACTCGAAAAAAGAATCAAATGATACAAAATTTAGTAGGTACAGGCCACCAGAACACAATATAAACGGAATCACCCTGTATACTGTACATGACTATGATAATCAGCTTTTCAATATTCCCACTGCTGGGAAACTGGGAAACATGCCTCTACTCCGTGAGAGGGAGCGAGCCGTAATTTACCATAAGGGCTCAGTGCGGGTTAGTACAAGTCACATGTCTTCGAATTTTTTGGTCTTAGGACATACCGGTTTTCTCACGATGTTTTACTTCACCGTTTTGAGAGCAGCGGTGATGAAATAATTTACACAAATTAAAGCGCCTGTCTGGGTTCGAACCTACGACCTACAACTCGTAAGCCGCGGCCGTTACGTTACGTACGACATCTACCAACCTGCACTCTCTCTCATCGAGAGGACGCCCTTGTTCCAGCAGTGTGAACATTATAGGCGGATTATCTATATATTTATTAATTTATTATTATATATATTATTATTATATATATTACTATTATATATATTACTATTATATATATTATTATTATATATATTATTATTAGGCTCTCTTCTGTTGTTGCATGTTTTATGAGAACTCGCAGTACCTACACAGTGGTACTATTGTACCTGCGTCTTTTACGGACATTTAGCAAAGGGTTGCGTTTAACTCGAGTGATTTGCATTTACGACCCTCGGCTCTGGGCGAGATAGTCTTTCGGTAACGGCTGAGGTAAGAGAGGGGTTAGGTGAGATAGGAGCCTAAAGTTTTATAATGTTCCTTGGAACTTAACTTGGGGTCTTGTTGGTCTTAACTTGAGGCGACTTCGTGAGGATCTTTCTTTTTAGGGTTTCGTACCCAGTGTGCCAACGGAACCCTAGTACTAAGCCTCCACTGTCCGTCCGTCTATCTGTCTGTCAGCGGGCTGTATCTCATGAACCATAATAGGTAGACAGTTGAAATTTTGTCAGTGTGTAATTTTACTGTAGATAAAACCACATATAATAAAAATAAAATTAATTAAAAATCTAAAGGGGTCGCCATACCAGAAACGTGTTTTTATCGGTGTTTTTTGTCTTGAAGTACGAAACCCTTCGTGTACGAGTTGTCTCTCCAATAACACCACCGGTTATTGGAGAGACTTCTTGGGAAACTCATATTACATTTTAATTTAATAAAAATAACGGGGTTACACAAGGTTATTGAATCGTAAAATACAAATAATAAAATAATGTTTTAAGAGGGTTATTTTATAATGCTTGCTATATTTAAAAGACTTTCTTTAGGAAACCTTACTGTTGGTACATGTTTAAGATTATTTTCACGAGCAAGGTTAAAAATAATGGCTCTATACAAGGTTGCAAAAGGGCGAAATAATACTTGAAGGGGTGAAAGAAAGCGTGAATGTGAATAACTTTAATATGAGAACTTTGCGAAAAATATTTTTTTGTTGCTTGAACTTTTGACCGGCCTTGAACCGCTGATACTATTTTTGGTACATTTTTTATGTAAATTTTTCTAGCTAAGCTAAAACTTTAACTACCCATTGACCTCATGTACCTATATAAAAAACCGGTCAAGAGCGAGTCGGACTCACGCACCGAGGGTTCCGTACCATTATATATTAAATTTTCATTTATTTTTTTGAAAAGTGTGCTGTTTAAAGACATCGTTTTATTTTTTCTGTAATCTTTACATAAACTTCTATCACATAGAATAATTTCAGAGTTTTCTCTATGCAAACTTCGGAGATAAAGGGGGGGCCGGTATTTTTTTTACATTTTTTTATCAAAAGTCGAACACTATGCGGCCTAAAAAAAAGAAAACATGTTCCACTTCCAATTTTTAAGACGACCCCTTTCAGTCCCTGTTGTAAAAAAAAAATATATTTATTTCTTTCTTATTTACAAAATAGTTGGGCAGACGTCATCTAAAACTCTTCCAAATTTCAAGTTTTTATAGCATTAGTAGTTCTTAAGATCCAGCTGTGACAGACGGACAGACAGACAGACTTGAGTCGCACCATAAGGGTTCCTTTTTACCATTTTGGTACGGAACCCTAAAAACACACTAGCTTTTCACACCTTATAATTAACGCACATCCAACTACCTAATTAAAATAGGAGAACTGATAATTATCTTCAAAAAAATCAAATCAATTATTTGCTAGAATATGGGTATCTACATGAGTGATACATAATTTAACGAAAGTGTTTTTTTATGCTAAATGATTTTATTTCTACAGGGTCAAATTAAATTAGCTAGAAACACGATGAAATAAAATGAAAATTGTTTTTTTTTTTTAGGGGTCAACGATGTTTTTACTTGAAGTATGAGTTAAGAAAATGTTTTTACTTGAAGTATGAGTTGAGAAAATGATTTTTATCGTTTTTTTTTTTTTTTTTTCATTCTGGTTGGTTCCGAACACATATAGGAAGACGAAGTGTTGTAAAGATACATGAAGCGTCAGGGAAATCTGATCAGCTCCCCAAATACTGACTTACTGTGTAGATGATGACGATGTCGATACTAATGATGATGATATCGATACCTACTAACATCTGTTAAATTTACAAAAAAAAAATATAGTTTTTTAACTGATATTTCAAGTACAGACGGGTTGTAGAATCCACTATTTTACAAAACCGCTAGTTGTTTTAGAAAACAGCTCCGTTATGTAAAACAACTGAACGACGTTCAGCGGTTTTCCATAATTACTGACCTTGAACACACAGGACTGCATAAACGTTTTGCATTTATAAATGCAGCGGGTCAACGATTAGCGGTTTTGTAAAACAACGTGAAATGAAACGTCAGATTGTAGGTTTTAGTTTTAAATTCTGTCGCTCGTGGCTCTGTGTGTAGTAGCAACAATAATGGCGTCCGAAATAAATAAAGCGACTAATACGAGTAAAAAATACCTTAACTCAAGTGAAAACAGTGATTTTAAGGACAATATTAATCAAAAGTTATCAGAGTTTTATGAGAGACGCTCATTGTGACTTAAGCCATTTTGCATTACGTCTAAACGTTGGTAGAAGTTTTGTAAAACGTAGCGCATTGACAATCCAGCTGAACGTTGTTCAGTTGTTTTATATAAAGGAGCTGTTTTGTAAAACAACTAGCGGTTTTGTAAAACAGCGGATTCTACAATCCATCTGCGACATATACACTAACAGCGGTCGACGACCCCACAAACAAAATCATAAAATTAATTTCTCTTTTGTTTTATCGTGTTGAGACATCGACACCCAACACGTCTAAGGAGTTTCGCTAGCTAATTTAATTTGACCCTGTATAATTAGGTTTGTACAAACACTTTTACAAACTATTATAGATGATGTCGGCGTTTCCTATCTGACTACTCTGAGAAGAAAGGCTGAAACAAACTCAGAGACCAAACTCACAGTATCTTTTAAAGTGCAGAGATGATCTTAGTCAGATCATGTAAAGACCATTTTTAACCTATTCCTATCTCAGGTGTGAAAAAAGTATTAAGTAATACCCCACTTTAAAAAAACTAGCCTCCTAACAAACCCGATTACCAAAAGCAACGCCGTAAAACCGAATCAACTCACTTCAAAAATAACGCTGCCAGGACAAAAACTGCATTAACACAAAAAAAAAATGTTTAAAACCGAGTAGCTGGTAACACAGTTTCGTGAGGCCGGAAGTGCCTCCCACCCTCCTCCAGTTTGCAGTGTTTCCTCCCTGAATATTTCATGAGTCCTTTAACGGACCGTGTTTATTGTTAAATAAATCGTTTATAAGAGCTATTCACCGGTGTAACTCAAGAACAAATGGGTAAAGGCGAGTTTTGTATTTAAAATATTAGTGAACATAAGGTTCCGCCTTTGAGGAAACATTTGCATTCACAATATTTTTTTTCGTTACACAAATACCTATATGGAAAAACAAAAGATAATCGGTTTCACGTCATGCTGTCACAGCACAGCATATTATTTCCGAATTAATAAGTAATATGTCTACCTCTAGAGTCTAGATGCCAAACTAAAAAGAGAATAGAATAGACATTTATTTTGCAAGTATAATAAGTGTTAAAACACATTAAAGCTCACCCATATTTTCACCATTCGGCATGCAAAATTTATATTATTAACATTTACTTACGTACTTCATTCCCTACTTCGGCTTCGTTTTATCTTAACCGTGGAAACATATCAAACCAACCGAAATAGACATATATAGCGTTTCAAAGTACTTGTATATTATACATTAGTGACCTGCGCCTGCTTCGCACGGTTGCAATTGGGACGCGTCAAAACATCGATTAAAATATTATAAATTACATAAACATTATAATCCTTCCGAAATAAAAGCTCTAAATGATGGTGAAAACGATTGCGTCAAGAATTATGCTAGAGTAGCTATATCACAGAGACAGACGCGAAAAGCGACTTTGCTTTATATATGGATCTAGCATCTTCAACACCCATTATGGAACACATAAGAGAGCAATCACCGACTGAAAAACAAAACAGGAAAAAATAAACAAATATACCAAAACACAGAAACTGACATTTATTATTGTTAGTAAGGACTGTTAAAAAACACAATACAAAAGTGCACCAGCCAAACATGCGCACACCCATAGATAAACCGAAAATGTCGCTTTATCAAGTCTAAGCCCTGTCTGTTTACACAGTTACAAATTAATAGCACAGGCTGCACCTTGTAAATAAAATACTGCATGGCAATAAATCAGTGAGCCAGAAACTAAATCGTTCAGCTTTAACCAAAGGTGTATAGCTGTGTAATAAGCGCGTGCCAGCTGTGATTGCTTCAACTTTATTTATCTATGCAGTAGAGATTTGTGTACGAGATATCAGGAGTTGTGGGCTGAATTTCTGGAAATTAATTATTTTTAGGTGCTAGAGGAGCTCTACAAGCACAACATGAAGGCGTCGCCGCGGATTATGATGAAAAAGGTGACGGAAGGATAAGCTGGAGAAATCGAACCGAGCAATAGTCCACATTCGATCTTGAATCTAAATAATTAGAAGGTCGGGGTTCCTTTTACCAACGTCTATTAATTTTGGCAAAACTTTCTCGGTAACGATAAGAGTTAGACAACCACTCAACCAGTCTTACCATAGGTATTACCCAGTAACTGGGTTGTGGATGTCAGATAGGCAGTCACTCCATGTAAAATACTGGTATTCAGCTGCGTCCGGTTAGACTGGAAGCCGACCCCAAGAGATGATGATAATACGAGTAGTTAGACAGTATCGTTAAATAGACACGGAGACACTACATTATTGTGGCCTATTAGAATAAAAGAAGTCAAAATAAACGATGGATTGACTGTGTGCAAGGAGCGTAAATACTGACATGATGGCTGTTTGAGATATTTTTTTGACAGAAGAAGGCATGAGGAAACGGAAAACAATAAAATACCCTTTATCAAACAAACTTTTTAAGCGATCCTTTATCGTTGTTGTAAACAGTGCTCAAAAATTAATTAAACTCATTTTTAGAGTAACACGGGTAAATGTTGACAAGGGATGTAGGTAATTAAAAGAGCAGGGATCCACTTGTGAATCTGGTTTTTATTAGACAAGTGAGGAGATGTGATTAATTGGAGAAATAATCCTTTTAAATAAAATAATCGATGTTACCGTCATGCAATATTTGCCAACGATAGGCCTATGGGCTGTCCACTCTTTAATAGGTAGTCTAGGATTTAATCCGGGAAATAGGGATTGTCTACTTTTCATCAGTCATCCTTATTTTTATCACACTGACCTTTTTAATACTCGTACACCTAAGACTAAAATGAATCATAAAAAAATCCTAGTTTTTCCCCTGCAAAATCCTGAACCAGACAAAAACACTGCAAAAAAAATGTAATATAACTTTTCTCTCATTGTTATTCTTTAAAAGCTCGCCATCATGAATGCACCGTCATCTCCGCTTCCAACCACAACGAAGGAGTAATTTGTGGGGGAGGAACCCCCTTTCCTCCCTTCGTCCCCCTCCTTAGGGAAGAGGGGGAACGTATCGTGTCAAATTGTACCAACATGGTATTTGATAAATGTGTTGTAGTAACGCAGGGTCGTATTGTATATTTTATTTATGTGGTTAAGATGAAAGAGATATATTTGGCTATTTGTCGTTTGGACTTGTAAGAAGCTACTTGGCTGCTGAGAAGTTTAATTTCGCGCCGACTGATTCTTGCCTTGTATGGATGACTATTCCTCACACGTAAGAGTAAGGGTAGGCTTGCGACTTGCCTGGACAATAAAAGAAGAAAACCGGCGGTAGAAGAAGAGAAAGTGTGAAGGCATAACATAGCAGAGGGTTATGTCTAAAAGAATAGTTCACCTAATGGAATTCCCAAGTATGCGGACTAACCCAAAGCTCTTCAAACTTTTATAAATTCAGTTTTACTGTAAACGAAGCGAATATAGTAAACCTAGTCTATTTTCAGCCAAGGCGCTAAAATGCCACAAATGTATTAACCCCTAAAAGTATACGGGGACCTAAAAACCACTTTATATTAAAACATAATATGTATATCAAAAAACTTTCGGTCGATAAATTGTCACGGAACCTTACTCCATAAACCTTACACATCCCAATTGCCATTTAAGTACGGTAGTTGTAAAAACTTGGAGTTTATCAGTTCGCATGGCTCGCGTGTTAGCAGGCCGTGGGGCGAGTGGGGGACAATTAGAGTGGGTTCGATGCCCGGCCCACCCCCGGTGCACCGTTCCTACACGCCCGTTAACCAATATTTATGATCCCACGTATTTGCGAAATGAAGTGGTATGTGGCTAATTAAGTGCTTAGGTAAGTACCAATTATAATTTGCCGTAAAAGTTTTTTTTTTTTTTGGAGACACTAGACAAATAAAAGTTAAAAGTAGAACAGGGTAAAGAATGGACGAAAATTAGAGGATTTCTTTCAGTCAAAATATTGCCCCAAAAAGCTTATTCTTCAACGTTCATTTCCTATTGGATAATCTAAGGGAGCAAAAGCGAAAATCCTCTGGTTTTTCTTGAGAGACAGAAGAATCTGAAATAACCTAAGCAAGTTGTTTAAGTAAGTATGCATCAACGAAAGGAAATTTTCTTCAAGATAAATGAAGCTTTTAACCATTTCACGCTATTGCAAAAAGCCCCATAAAGAAATTACAAAATAACAAGTTCATTAATAAAGCAGTATGTAAAACAGCTCGTGCATATAGGTAACTTCTTCACATTGTCTAGCTCCCAAGCGTTGAAGCGGATCGGCGCTTTTGTTCATACAATTAAAAGTAATTAGCTATTAGCCGACCCCTTTGAGGCGAAGGCGTGAAGCTTCGTTACAAAGGATTATGGCTGTCAGATCAAAGACGGTTGAAAGCCGACGTTTTACCCAGTAGTTAGATTTTTTGCTAAAGCTACACTAGTGTATCTTATCTGAAACACTTTGATATTCACCTCTTCGAACCATCAAGACAAGGCTTTTGATATAAGCTGAAATAATACAAGACTGAGTAAAACCTTCTCTTCGGAGTACTTACTCAAGTTCTGGCTAAAGTAAAATCCTGCTTACAAGGCCCATATTTTCCTAACTTAATCGTCTTTTGACCCTGTCCGAAGTCAAAGACAAGACACTAAACCTTCAGAAGGTACAAGGGGTCAGTATTTTCGGACTCTTGCTTACAAAATATTAAATAATTTGGAGAAGGTTCTACCAAATCGACATGGAAAACTCATTAAGATATTTACAGTCCAAGCCAGTTTTCAGACACACCCTTCACTGCCAATTATAATATTAACCACGCTTCTAGTAAATTCTCACCTCGAACAATAAGTATAACCCTTCAAATGATGGACAGCTACACAGAACCTCGATATCCAAAGAGCCCTGTCAAGCCAGAGGCGAGGCATCTTGCGGTGACGCGACAGCGGGCACAATTTCATGCGTGATTTAACCGCGGCTCCACGATTCAATAATAGTTCAATAGTGGTGTGGTTACAGGGCTAGCGGAAAGCGGGATTTTGGTGAAATATTTTGCTGGTGATGGTAATCTTTCGTACTAAGATGGAAACATAGAAGTGAAAGATAAAGAATGTGAGAGGAAGGCAACAATGTGTTGGTATGATCTGGAAGGTGGTTGGGCTATTTATATGTTTGGGTATTTTCCATTGTAAGTTTTGCATGGCCATCAGGTTGATACATTTAGATACAGGAAACAAAATCTAATCTTCGTTTTCAATAAAAACCGGCCGTTTTTGTTTGACTTGGAAATAATAGTACGCAAAACAAAGGCTGTCGAGTTTGTTGTGCAACTTCTTCTTCACAGTGAAAGCACTAGGAAGTGGTGAAGCGCGGGCGTCTAATGTAATTTTGACATTCAAGAAGTGCTGATATTCACTCTAGTTTGAATAAATGAGTTTTGAACAAATATCTACGTGAGAATATTTCGTGGTAGACCTAGTAGTTTATTTTTTATTTTATTTATTACGGAAGCTTTTACGAGGGGCGTTCAATGTATTCTCGGTATCAGGGTGATTTACTAATTATGTGTGTAATTTGAGTAATGACATTATCTAAGGCTATTAAAGTAAAATTTCATATATTTTCGATCAGATTGTTACTGGAGATGGAACGTGGGTTCATCATTATGACCCTAAAAGTAAGCAAGAGTCCGTGCAGTGGCACAAGAAGTAAGTCTGCGCCCCCTAAGAAATTCAACGTCGTTCCGTCTGCCGGAAAAATCATGGCCACAGTGTTTTGGGACGAGAAATTTGCTGATTGAGTACACAAAAAAGGTGAAACCATAAACACAGCATCATACGCATCCACTTTTCTGAAATTTTAGGGGAAGTAATGCAAGAAAAAAGACGGGGTAAACTGACCACCGGTGTGTTAGTTCTTCACGACAACGCCCCGGTCCACACGGCGCGCGTTCCCAAGGCTGCTGTGCGAGATTGTGGTTTCGAAGAAATTAACCACCCGCCCTATAGCCCGGACGTAGCCCCGAGTGATTATTATTTGTTCCCTAATTTAAAAAAAGACCTTCATGAGAAACGATTTTCCAACGATGAAGAGCTCAAGGCGGCAATAAATGCGCATTTTTTAGAGAAAGAGGAAAGTTGTTTTTTACAGATCATTTTGCTCTGTAGCCTGTAACTTTGATATTATTGACTGGTTTATACTGAATCTGTATGTACATGGATAGCCATAATTTGCTTTTCTTTTATTCGTGGTAGAACAGAAAAATTGATATTCGTGTTGATACTACCATAATTTTACACAAACATCCAAACTGTATGTTATTAAAACTTTCAGTATAGAAAATATAAAACCAACACAAGCTGGAACCCTCAAAGGCCTCCAACGATCGATCGGCAACTACCAGTAAGCAAAGAGTATAGCGCTACCTTCAAGGTTCTTTGGCGCGTGGCCAACATCGGAACTAACACCGCCATCTTGTTTTTTTTTTTTTTAATTACAAGTGACATTTCACAACACATCATCATCTACCAAGCCTTTTCACAACTATGTTGGGGAAGGCTTCCAGTCTAACCAGATGCAGCTGAATTCCAGTATTTACATAGAGCGACTGCCTGTATGACCTCCACAGCCCAGTTACTGGGTAATACGATACCCCTTTGGTAAGACTTGTTATCAGACTTTCGGGCTGACGACCCGTAACGACTGTCAAAGATCCACGAATGACAGCCGGGACCAACAGTTGTACATGCTTTCCGAACCCCGGAGGGTTTTGTTAATATGGTCACCCATCCACGGACCAACCATGGCAAGCGTAGCTTAACCTGATCGATCGAACCATGCGCCTGTTATTAGTTAGCCACAAGCCCTACATTGACATTTCACAAAGCAATAGCACAAATGTTTACCAACAGCGCCCCCTAGAGACGTCATTCGAACGCCAGAGATCCTTGTAGCAGTGTACCTACTAACGATGTTTGGTGGCCAATGTGGCTATTGTGCTAAGGAAAGCTAGAGAGGCCCCAATTTCATGGACGATTGGCCTGCAGCAGGGTTCAATAACATTTCAATGCCGGTAGCATCTGCGAGGTATGGCCGCAGTGAAAGCGACTCGTGTAACTGATAGACAAAAAATAGCCGATATTTTTCAGGGCGTAATTTACGCGCAGTGTTTTTTTTTACTTGTTTATGGAGTTGTAGCTTGGTATTTTTGGTTTAGATATTTTATTTAACTCTCAATATTTTGGCTAAGTATTGAGAGAAGAGAGGAAGAGAATTTCAACGGTCATAATTTTCTAGATGGCTTAATAAATGTCGTAGAGCGTCCACAGTTCTGTAGTAGCAAAATTAAATTATTTTTTATTTTGTTCAGTAAGTAAAAGACAAATGGACAAAAGTGTAATTGTAAGAATAAGATAGTATATCTATACTAAAATCTCCCAATTACAGAAATATCGTTGTAAAGAGCAAACTTAATCGTGGCTATAAATCTTTCAGAGCCAGCAGGTGCTGAACAACTGCCAGTCCAGGGACCGTTGACCGACTGTGGTGGAAAAGTAGGCGGTTATGCGTTGTTGGACAGTTAATCAGTTTAATGGCGATACTACACAACGTGTCCCTGAATTAACGCACAGCCTGTTAAGGGGTCATTGCACTCATCATTACGAACAATTTTTACTATGGGACCAAACCTGAAATCGCGAATAAAAATCTGCTGATCCCTACATTTGTGTTCGCATAACTCTGAGGTTTTCAGCGATTGGAAAAGTATTGTTTTGAGATTTGTTAGTCAAAAACGCCTAGGGATATATTATTAGCATGAGATATCCTCTACTGTATACCCTAAAACTAGCGAAGGCTCTTGCCACAAGGTGGCACATGCCTGACCTTCTTTCCTGTCCCTCCTGCAAAACCACCTGCACATTCCACGATTTGAACGGGGCAACAGAGCTGTCCAGGGAGTTTGAGTCATAAATAATAATGATTTTATTTCTGAAAGTAGATTTGTACAAACACTTTTACATACCAATCATATTTTAAAACGAGATGAGGTGGGCGTTTCCCTTCTGACTACTCTGAGAAGAAAGGCCGAAACAAACTCAGAGGTCACTTTTAAAGTCCAGACATAATCTTGGACAGATAGTGAACCGACACGATAAGAAGAAGCTGGTGAGTAATAGAGAATAGAGATTTATGATTCCTTCTTCATCGTACTTCTTTCCCACACACATTTTTTTTAAACCAAATTATGTTTTGGCTTCATCAGTCATGACTCTCGCAAATGGCACACTCCCACCAATTTCATTCATCCCAGAAGAAAACCATCCCGAAAATAAACTGGAATTACTTAAAATAATTCCCAGTCATCCGACTCATCCCTAAAAGATCCTCATCTTACAAAGATAATCCCTTAACATTAATCGTCCCTTCAATATGATCGGATAACTTAGCTGAAGTTCAAGTGATGTGGGTAACTTTATAAAGAAGTTTGGATGGCTTAACTTTTAGAAAAAAGAAAATTTTGAAAGAAAACGTTAAGGTTACTTTTTGGTCTAGTGGTAGTTCTATCGTGGAGAGATTTCAATTCAAAGGACTCAATTTTATGTAAATTTATCCTAAGATAGGTATAAAAAAATAATTATTATGGATACAAAAATAAAATGTAAAAAACTCACTACAGTTTTCGATCGATATCCTTTCATAAATTCCTGGATCTTTGACAGTTGTTACGGGTCGTCAGAAGCCCGAAAGTCTGACAATCAGTCTGATCAAGGGGTATTACCCAGTAACTGGGTTGTGGAGGTTAGATAGGCAGTCGCTCCATGTAAAATACTGGTATTTAGCTGCATCGGGTTATCGTGGAAGCCGACCCCACCATAGTTGGGAAATGGCTAGGCAGATGATCCTTTCATAAATTCGCTCAGCGAACAAATTAAAATAATATGAAAATTATATTTCATAATAATCAAATAAGTTATGACGCGAGTCACGTGACATTGCAGTCACAGTCAGACAGTTTTCCTAAAACTTTTTCAATTTTGTTCTCCTTGTGACTTAAATAGATATTTCTTTGACAATTTATTGTTACACAATCCAAATCATTAACCCATCACTACGTATTTTCATATACAGCACCCATATTGCGTAACACACTATAAATCACAATATGAATAATTTAGAAGGATATTGCTAATCTATTCCAGCCTATATTCGAAAAATGTGTCTGCTCACCAACGTAAATACCGCAATGAATGTTGTTGAACTGTCAAAATGAAAGCCTTTCCTACGGTTAGTGTGTTATGCAACCACCCCGTAGGCCTACTCGATAAAACTACTTCATAAACGGAAGTCAAGCCTCGGGTCAGAGCTATACGATCTCAAACAGTCAGGGTATCATCACGCCACGTTATCAGATATCAGTAACACAATACTATCAGCGACACACACTCGCGATAGCTGCCTCCTTTGATATTGTATCTGTTAAACACTATCGTAAGTTACTTGGACCACCCATTGAGAGACCAACAGGATGGTGGGTAGTACATACGTACTTGAGGTTTTATGAGGTATGGATAATAGGAATGGTATTATACTCGCGCCATTTTGAGACGGTTTAACTAAAAATTAAACTCAATTAAGTATAGTTTAAGAACGTATACGGGCTGGCAGGGCAATCGACGCAGAGCCTGTTACAATGGGTACAGCATATCGGTTCTGTAAAAATTTACCGTGAAAACTTGCGTGGAGTGAGCTGTCAGTGACATCCCACTGATGCTAGGGATTGACTAAGCAAACATTTATAATCATAATCGAGATTTGAATAATATTTTTTTATGCATATAATTCTATTGATCATTTTATATAATTTCAAAACTAGTATTTTAGTTGTCAAAACACTACTATTTTGTAGGGTTTTCAAATAAAATAGCAAATCAGATACTTAGTTAGAATATCAATTTTGTTTTTATTTTTCTTTTATTTTACTGGACTAGTTCTTATTTTATTTTATTTTTTTTTTTTTTTTTTTTTATAGGGAAAACAAACAGTAGTATACTAAAAATATACAAAGTATCTTAAACATATGACTTAAAAAATATACTACCCACTACATTTTCCACAGATTACTACTTAAACTAAGACAAACTGATTAGCAAACGTTAATTGTAGCCAGGGTATGTAAAAATTAGAAGCTACTGTTGATCCTTCAAAATTTTGATTACGCCAGTTCTAAAGGTATATCTGCTTACAAATAATATATCAATTGCACAAAATAACTTATTGTATGTGTCGACTAAACGGCGGAGTGGTGAGCGCTCACCAGCATTAGATTTGCAAGAACTAGTAGCGAATAGCTGCCTGGTGCGCACCTCCCGCCCCTGCACTTATATGTATAAGGACTAGTATTTTTTTTCCTAGATTAAAACAAATTAAAGATTAAATTAGCATAAAAATATTATTAAAATATCGATTATGATTGTAAATGTATTCTTGGTCAATCCCTAGTATCAGGTGGGGTGACACTGACGACTCACTCCACGCTCACTTCACCTAAGTTTTCGCGGTGAGATGGTAACAGAACCGCACTGCTGTACCTACTTGATTTTGAATCCCTTGCTTTGAAATTTTTCGTCGGCATTTTTTATTTTTATTTGGTAGGTATTTTTTTAATAACCTACTCAAAATTTCTTCGCTAGACCCCTAGCGAAGAAATTTTTTAAAAAACAAGTGATGACATGGTTACAGTTTGCGTATTGTTATCCCTGCCATCCTATCCATAAAATATATATGTATATAAAGGTAAATATAGAAAAAAATAATAAATAAATAATAATATGGATAAATATAGAATAGGTATTGGTGCATATTATGATGTGTTAACACGCTATAAATAATCTGTAGGTACCTATTTATTTTAGCACTTAACTTCTGATATTTTATAAGTACCCAGGTGACAATGAAATAAACTAGGTAATAGTTTAATTGAATCGAAATTAAATTTTAGAGTCAGTTAAGTTATTTTATTTATTTTAATATAACTGAAAATGCCTTAAACATAAGGCAGTAGGATGTATTATTTTAGCAAAAGTCAGCAAAAAAAATAAAAAAGGAAATATTAAATAATAAAATTTACATATAGGCCTAAAATTAAATTAAATTTATTTAAAATTTACATGAGGCCTTTGTCCAGCAGTGGAATGATGCAGGCTAACAGTAACAGTAAAATGTACATATACATTTAGGTAGGCAGACAAGAAAATGAAAAAAGAAAAGAGAAAAGAAAGAGTATTCTATTCTATTCTTTTAAAGGATGGGATTCCAATAATTTCTGCCTGTATAGACTTAGTTTTAGATTATTTTAAGTTCCGACTGCCTAAATGTATCGAAAAAGTAGTTATCGAGGAAAGATTTATTTATCATTTATCATTTATCACGAAAGCGATGTTCTAGTGCTCACTGCCTAAGCAGAAAACGAAAAGTAAGAAATGTTAAAAGAAATTCCTCAAGACCTTTAATTTTAAAAGCTCTAAGCTTAACTCGAACAGCAGTCATAATCAAACCAGCCATACAACTATTATTTTAAATAACAAATAACCAAAAGATATTAACAATCCACCTTTAATCAATCAAACCCACTGATAACTGATAAGCCAACTTTCTATGCCCACCCTCTATCAGGCTTAAATACTACACGCTGTATCCGTTACAGTACATACCAATGCAGGTAGTGGCCAACATTCCTAAGCAAAGGCTCTCCCACGATCACCCCCCCCCCTGCACCGCAACGCCCCGCCCCACCCCCCTCTCCGGAAATGCCAGCGCCCGCGCACGGAGCATGCAAAGCCTAGCGCAGGGTGAATGCACTCGAAGCTGACCATTCGATTTAGGAATCAGAAATTATTCAAAAATGTTTATTATATTTCTTTTTTGTTTTTTTTTTTTCGTATGTCGATTTTTGAAACTGGTTTCTAGTTTTAGTTTTAAAGGATGTGTATTGTGTAGATATAATGTAGATAATGTTGCGGTCTGCTGGTGTGTAGGTACAGTGGAAAAGTTTTGGTTTTTATTTGCTTTTTACCGATTTTTTCACACGTATGTTGTTCCTTTTTCTTAATTGGGAAGAGAATGTTTATCTAGACTTCTAAAGATTTCCCTGAGAAGTTCAATTTCTTTTTCGCAACCTGGCCCAACTCGTAAAATTAATAAAGGCGGCACATAAAAACCCTATGTTATTCCGTTTTCCCACTAAATAAAATCAGATAATAACTTGGGAAAACTTATGACAACCCATTGAGAACCAAATTAAGTATTTGTTTAATAAAAGATCCTAATAAAATGTTAATAAAACAATAAAATCGCTTTAGTATGGAAGTTCGCACGAAAAGGTCACCTTCGTCGTGTCACGCCCCATCAGTTCACATGGGGTTATAAGCCGTAAAAACAAACATATGGGGGTGGTGATGCTAATACCTTCGTTTTCACGGAAAAGGGAAGTTTTTATTACTCGAAAAGGGTTTAAAAGATTAGTGATTCGTTATAAAAGTACTTAAGTTTTTTTTGTTTAATAAGCGGTGAAAGTTGCTTTGATGCAATATAAGTACTCGTAGAATGAGAAACTCCGTTACGTTTACTAACTACGAAAAGAATGGTTCTTTCGAGTAAAATGCTCTTTTTTTTCTGATTTTATTCTCCAAAAATCGGCGATGTTGTTTATTGAGTTTTCGAGCAAAGAATCTATCACACAAACAACTCGAAATTCTTCATTCTTCACACAAAATATCTCAAATTATAAACGGCCATCCAAAAGATTAGTAAAATTACGCGCGGGCGTGCAAATCTATTATTATTATTACACCTGGCAATAAAGTATTATAACAAAATTACACCTTGTCATTCCTTTGTTTCATCGATCGTTCATCATGTTCATTCAATCGCTCGATTAGTTCATTCACATCGGTTATGGTTCGCGCGCATTGCCTTTAACAGTTAGCGCTCGGATTCACTAGGTTGATTTTTGAAAAGGTTTTTTCCGCTTTTAAATGACTTTGGTTGTGAAAATTCGTGGAATCAAATTATAAATAGAGGTGTAGTTTTAATGCCATGAATAAAACTAGAACTTTGGACTTTGAAGTCATATCTATACTAATAATAAAGATGAAGTTTGTTTGTTTGTTTGTTTGAACGCACTAATCTCTGTAACTACTAGTCGGATTTGAAAAAATATTTTTTGCATTTTATAGCACAATTTCTGCGAAAGACTATAGGCTATTTATTAACATCACGCTAGAACCCTAAGGAGCCGAGCAAAAAGAAAAAAAGTCAGCGAAAACAAAGTGATAGCGCGGGCAGGCGATGCGGTGTGGTGTCACTGGGGTGGGTCGGGGAACAAGAAATTTGAGGCGGAGTCAGGCGCAGACAGAAGCTAGGATTCTATAAAAGATCCCGATAACGTGACGTATAGGAACCCTAGAATTTAAGATTCTTAAGTTCTCATACATAGTTTCCAATAACTTATGACTAAAATGTGTAGAGCTAAAACCCAGGTGGTCTTGATGAACAATCTGTCATAACTTCTCACCAATATACACCTAATACGTAACCGATGTTATGTGGCTAAGTGGCACTTAATAACGTGATTTACTGTACAAATTGGTTTACAAGCTTACATGACTGAATACCTATAACATGAATAATAGTGGTCTTCTAAAATTACTAAACTAACACCTATTTACCTATTCGCTACTAGCTTCTGCGTGCGTCTTCGTCCGTGTAAAATTTCTTGTAACATAAAATATGTCTTATGATACCGGGCAATACTGTAGCTTCCCAATAGTGAAATATTTTTATATATTTTTATTTTAGCGGGGTAACTGCGTAGCATTAATATCTGGTAGAAAATGCCTACGGCATTAAGTCCACCTCTGTAAAATGTGCTTGAAGTATTAAATAAATAAATAATAGTAACAATGTGATAAAACAATAACTGTTGGGGAGTTTGTTGCGCCACTTCTTCTCCCCAGCGAAAGCAGTAGGAAGTGGTGAAGGGCGGCCGTTTTGGGGGACTGTCTTTTGTAATTTTGACGTTCGAAAAGTGCTGATTCTCAGCCTAGTTTGAATAAATGACTTTTGATTTTGGTAATGGCTTTCAATGGCTTGCTTTTTTTTGTCAATTTTACAACATAAATTGCGTTATTTACGTTGTTGAGCAGAAAAATGTTTCGAACATATAAAGCAATGGATTAGCAAAATCCTTCAAAATTATTCAGATTGTGATTAGTGATGAATACGCAATTAGGATGCGGGCCAGTAGTACCGAAGGTTACCTTTACAAATTGTACCTCTTTTTAATATTAGTAGGTATAGATTAATATAGATAAACTGATATTTCATTTTAAAAAAAACTATAAAATCACAAGCTAGAATACGAAGAAAAACAAATTAAACTATGATTTCGTGAAAATCCACTAGCTTGCCAACCATTACAGTTTTAAAGAAGATTAAGAGCTTAATCTAGTTATTACGCAGCAAAAACAGCTCTTTATTGAGCGTTAAACTCCAATATAAAAAGCTGGTAAAAACTTTTGTAAACCACAGGGTGATTCATTGAAGCGAAAGGGAATCACTCAGCAGGCTTCACGATCGTCAATTCAAAGGCAAGCGTCCACCTTTTTTTTTTCTTTTAAAACCATTATTGAGTCATGACCGGAAATTATATCTGATTCCAAGATATAATCGGACTGTCCATCATGTTTTTCTATTATCGACTGCTGTAGGTATAAAGGCCTCCCTGACTAATGCTAAATAAGATGTTCTATCTCATGAAATGTTGTTCGCTGGTAAGTGCATCACTTGAGAACAGTTTTTGTTTAAAAATTTCGCAATAGTTTGAATTAGGTTTTTGTGAAAAAAAAAATATTATGAAATTCTGGAAAAACTGATCCTATTTTCTATGGGATTTTTGTTTGAAATCTGGACAGGACAACCTCTGTCGGGTCAGCTAGTATGTGATAATTATGTGATACTAGCAGCGCCCCGTGGTTTCACCCATATAAGTGTCGATCCCGTGGAAATATCGGGATAAAAAGTATCCTATGTGTTATTCTGATGTATAAGCAATATTACTGTAAAGTTTTATCAAAATTCGTTCAGTAGTTTTTGCGTGAAAGAGTAACAAACATCCATCCTCACAAACTTTCGCGTTTATAATATTAATAATAATAATATTATACATTATCTGTCAGTTAAAGTTCCGTCAAAATCACAAACAGACAGTCAGACAAACATTTTTTTTTAAGTATGTACCGTTTATACTCCGTTTATACTTCATATGCATTTAGTAAAAATATGTTATTTTGACATTACTAACAGACACTTCAATTTTATTTATTTGTCCTATAAAAATAATTAAAATTGAAGTGTCTGTTAGTAATGTATAGATTGCACACACCTACTAATTCAATTTATAATTATTTAACAATCACGTGCTTTTTTAAGCGAGTGTTATTTTTAAACATGTTAATTTTAAATCTTTTGTTATAATTTTAAGAAATCTATTGACTAATTCTCAACGCACTGAAACTCTTTTACAAAGTAAGTATTATGAGTTAAAATATTCTACAACCAATTGATAGTTGTAATATTTTATTATTCTATTCAATACAGTAATAGATTTTGGAGTCAGTCAATCATGCTTTAACAATGACATTCCAACTTTTTGTATAAAATTGGCAGGCCGATATTTGGAGCGTTCACCCTGTAGGTGACAGGGAAAATATTGGAATTAATTTCGTAGTAAATTTTAACAGGAAAGACGCAACTTTTGAGCTAGTAACTCATAGTTATTGTAGTCACTGTGTTACTATAACAAAAATAAGCGAGAATTTTATATCAACTGCAGCTCATTATTATATAAATGCATGAAGGTACAGGCGCCAGCACATCAAGTTACCCGAAAGTGTCAAATTTTCCCAATCAACTTTGAACCTAATGCTTTAGCGATAAAGTTGAAAATCTATTAAAGAAATTTGACAGATTGTAGTAGCTTGATGTGCTGGCGTCTGTACCTTCCTACCTTAAATGAACCTTGATTTAATATCTTGATGATTTTTAATAAAAAAAAGATATTTGCACTTGATTCGTCACTGTTAATAGCAAAGGAATTTACAAAATTATTTTTTATATTAATAACTAGCTTTTTCCCGCAGCTTCACCTGCGTCTAGGTGGAAATTTTCACGGGAACATACCTACTACCAAGATAAAAAGTATCCTATCTATTATCTATACAACGTGTAACGTTAAATGCGCAAAACCTGAAAATAGTTTGATCATAATAACGAGCAGAATTAATTTAACCACTTTTTAATATAGCTCACATTTTTCAAAAAATCTTCATTAAAAACGTTTCATTAAAAACTATTTATTAATAGGTCAAGCAAGCCAATGTCAGCGCGGCGCAGCGGCCCGGTGACGACTCCTCCCTCGATAAAGCGTCGTCGCAGACGCAAGAAACGATCAGAATAGCCAGTAAAACTAAAATAGCACATAAAACCTTTACAATTTTTTTGATGACTTATTTTCCCTCTGAAATATGTCAATTGAATTAAAAATCAGTTGGGGTGTCTGAGTTTTTGCGCATTTAACGTTACACGTTGTAAATACTTACTGGTAGCGCCCCGCGGTTTCACCTGCAAAAGTGTCGATCTCATGGAAATATCGGGATAAAAAGTATCCTATGTGTTATTCTGATGTATAAGCTATATTACTGTACAGTTTCTTCACAATGCGTTCAGCAGTTTTTGCGTGAAAGTGTAACAAATATCCATCCATCCATCCATCCTCACAATCTTTCGCGTTTATAATATTAGTAGGACTTTGTACACCAGAAAATACATAACAAAAATACATTTCACATTTTTTTTTATTAACACATTGAACGCCGTGGTGGTCACCAGTGAGCAACAGCAATTATTTTGTTAATTCTTTGGATAGTAATAATAAATAATTATTTAAATTATTTTGAACCAGTATGAGCCAGTGAAATAAAATGTGTAAAATTTGTCGAATTCGCGAATCGGCGTCAGCTCAGATGGAAAGTATAGTGTGGTCACCAGTGACCACCACGGCGTTCAATGTGTTAACCCAGGTTATAAACTATATGTGTGTCAAGTTTCATCCAAATCCGTTCAGCCGTTTTTGCGTGATTGAGTAACAAAGTCAAAGTCAAATCATTTATTTCAAATAGGCACATAAAAGGCACTATGAACGTCAAAAATTACAAAAATTAAAACTACACCGTTACTCTTTTAAAATGTTTTACAATCTTTTGTATTCATTATATAATTATATGTGAAGACGACGTTACAAACATCCAAACTTAATTAATGTAATAAATCTAAATTATTGTACTTAATGTTTAATCAAAATCATTATTTTTAATTGTTTGAAAGCCTGGTGGTCTTGCGTTTATTACTCGCCGTCTATAGAAAAAATCTTCACGTCATGGATGACTAATACCTACCTCGAAGGCAGAGGAAATGTAAAACATATTTGCGAAGCCTACATAAGTACTACACGTAATATCCGAGACTGTCTTTGTGCAAGTAAATTGTGCATGCAGAGCCCACACAGGAAGTGCTAATGCTGGATTATGAGTGTTTTTATCTAGGTATTTATTTAGATACAAATTCTAGTGAAGTTTATTGAAAGAGCTAGAAAATTTTGAAAAATATTATCGAACGCTTTATAAAAAAAACCTCTTTTCAAATATTTTCGCGTAGACTTTGGGGATGTTCTGTATCTGTACATGATTATAGATTAAAGTCGCTTTTCCTGTCTGTCTGTGTGCCGCGTTGTTCTTTAAACTACTCAACGAAGTTTGATGCGGTTTTCACCATCATTTAGAGAATTTATTCTCGAAAGATAAAACAACAAATACATGTATAAAAGATTAATACTATACTAACATTTAATAACGAAAATTTTGATGTTTCGTCAAGTCGTAAAAAGTGTGCGAAAAAGGGGTGGGCCGCTAGTTTGGATATAAATTCTAGTCAAGTTTATTCAGTGTCAGAAAGGCTTTGTAACATTGACGTGTAGACCAGACGATTTATGAGAAAAAAAAACCTATTTTCCAAGCATTTTTCACGTAGGCTTTAGCCAGAATAGAAAAAAAAGAATAGAATGCTCATCAAAACAAGAAAAAAAAAACAGGAACAGTAAGGTTCAATAAATAAAAACAAGTGAATATAGCTATTTCCTGCTCTATGTTCATTAGTAAGATAAAGTACTTCGCCTGTTTCTATTATAACTAAAATAATTATGACCAAATATGAATAAAGCGAAGCCATTCTTGGAATTAACTTCTGAATTAATTTCAATATTTTGCTTGTCACCTAATAGGGTGAACGCGCCAAATATCGGCCTACAAGTATAACATTAAAAAAAAACGTTGGAATGTCATTGTTGCAACATGATCCAGTGACTCCGGAATCTATTAAGCTGTTTTATATTTCTGTATTGAAAATAAAAATAAAATGTTTCAATGATCAATCGCCGAGGAATAATGTAGCTCATAATCCTTTTTAGAATCGTTACAAAGCAATGAGATTTACATATGAATCAGTAGTAAATGTAAAAATACACTTTTAAATTAATATAACAAACAAGTTTCATGGGGTCAGCTTAATGCAATAAATCATCATCATCAACTACCTGCCTTTTCCCAACTATGTTGGGGTCGTCTTACAGTCTAACTGGATGCATTTAAATACCAGTATTTTACATGAAGCGACTGTCTATAAGCTTAATACAATAAATCGAGACATAAAAATACGTAAGCTCAAAGTAAGTCCTACAATGCAGGCTGTGGCGCCAGAAAATTTATTTTCGACGTATTTAATAAATAAAATAAGAAAATAACAATAACGGGTCCTCTTTCAGTCTTCATTATTAGGTCAGTTTTGCACACGAAATCTTAATATTGTATTGTAATAAAATTTACACAGGTTTGAAACTATTTTCCTTGTTCGGATAATAGGAAATATACAATTGGTCAACAAGAGGCGATTTTATAGGTCCAAGACCATTAAAAATATGATATAAAAATAGTTGAAAAATGAAAACAAAACTTCTATCGTACATTCCATTAATGGCCTTATAACCTTAAAATTATCGTATCATTAACTCTTAACGCACCTGTATGACTAAACACATACTCTTTGCAAAAAAAAACCTGAAAACAGCCTGAGAATGCCACATTCCTCACATACTTTGATAACGACAAAAATACCCTTCCTTATGCAAATATGCAGTTAAACCCGGAGATACACTATTTAACAAAGTCCTTACGAAGGCTATATACACAGTGAACATAGTATTAAATACTCGTTACATTATATGTCCCCCCTGCACCTGGTGTCGGGGTGAATGCACTAATAATGACTAAGCCGAAGGCTGGAGTGCGCCGGTTATGAAACACTGTCTATGCATCGCCATGCATAAAATACAACGTGGTATAGTCGGGGCTCCCAAGGCAACGTGGGTTTTTCAGGAAAATTTATTGAAGCAACATGTAATTGCGTAATTAAATCTGTAGTTTATTAGGATCTCTGACTTTTAAGTAAACTACTATGTCAGAATATGGTAAAGCTAAAAGAAAGGTAATATTTTAGTAAGTAATAAATATGTCTTTATTTGCCGTTAATGTTTGATGTCATTAATAGCAATACTTGTCAAACTAAGCAAGTATTGGCCAACCGCCAGATCCAGCTTAACATTAAACTCCCCATTACTCGTGTTGACATAATTCTCACGTCAAATCCAACAGTCAGACAAGTATTATATTCCACATCAATAAGCTAATCTCTGATAAAAGACATAAAACTACGACCAAGAATAAAAATTCCCAGCAAAAAACTTATACAATTCCAAAGTCAAATTCTAATCGAATATAAAGAAAAAAAAAAACTTTGCCAAAACGACCGTTACTAAATGCGATGGAATGCAAAACGAGAGAGAAAACACTTCGTTCAATTTTCAGTCATCTTCAAGCGTGCGAATGCCAGTATAATTAGAAAATAAAAAAGGTCTTACACGGTTTATCTAGAAACCGTATCTGTATAGAAAATAATAAAGCATCAGGCATCAAAAAACGAAATTCTAACACGCCATTCTGCCACACAAGACGAAAAAAAACTCTATGATTTCGAAAATGTGTTCAAAAATTGAATTACCTCCTGAGAAAACACTTTGATACATCAATCGTCAAAATGGCGGCTTTAATGGACGAATCGGACACGGTTACGATAGCCCCGATAACTTTAGATCGACTGTGTAATAGACTACGTCAAACGTAAGTAAACCTCCGTTAAATTAACAGGAAAACTAACCAGCGATTAGCATAGAACCATGAAATAAAATATCATTCAAAGCGTGAGAAGCACTCTCAGATTTGAGGGAAATAGACTGAAACAGTGTCTTAAAAAATAAGTTGAGTGATGCACTAATACACTAATAGAGTTAATGGACTATTATGCACTTAAAAGTGACTTGGAAAGTGCGTTTTAATTAATAAAATATCTTAGTAACCGTGGGGTACTTATGTATACTTTTGTTTAGTTATTTTTAGAAAGTATACTTTATATACTGTAATTAGAACACAATAAATGTCTTATTAATTCGATTGTGGTCGCTCTAGAAAAGGATACCTGGAAGGATTCGGGAGATGCCTTTGCTCAGCAGTGGGACACTGTAAAGTATAAAAAAAAACATAATCACGCGGAAAAAGCATCTCAGATTTAAAACCCAAAAAAGTTATTTGAAACACCGTATATCCTTTTATCCACAGAACGTAGTAAAGAAAAATCCGCAAAAATTACAAAATAATAATATCGAAAACAATTCGCACAACCGACAACAGTCGTCCTCACCTCACGGTATGCGCTAGGAGTCACGAGCGTCGAGTTTATCGCCAACAAATACCTTCGCAGTGACAGGTAACGGACCGGGAACCGAACCCGGGCCCTAACAGTGCCCTGGCCGTTTACTACGTATAATTCTGCAGTAAACTTGTACCAGATTGGAATGTCGGTATTATTGTGGTTTTAAAATGTTGGGTTTATCTTACGGTTTATGTTGGATTTGAAAGTAGGGATTGGCTACTATGCAGTAGTAGGTAAATGTTAAATAATGTGATACATAAACTGCAACATGTATTTCGTCATAGATAAAAAATCGTGAGGCACTTTTGAAGACTACAAAACTCATTCAATCAATTAAATGATTGTGTCTACAAAAATGTGGTCATTGAATTATTTCCTGTATCTATTTTAATTTAGGAAAAGAGCAGAAAATCCCAAAAGATATCACTGTGTGTTCCCACAATTACAATATCAAAAAACCCTCTACCGATCCCGAAAAAGAAAAGAATCACAATTTTCAAAAACGCATATATTTAATCAACAATACTACGAGAGCGGCAATTCTCGTAATTAAGAATGTTCAAATTAAGAACGTTTACAGTCTGATCTGTCTCAATCTGTTAAAAATACCTCTAAAATCCCTACATTTTTGACATTGATTGTCGCTGAGATGAAATTGCGACTAGATTTTGATCGTTTTTAGTTACGAGAATTGGCCTTCACCCGGTCGATTCTGTAAAAATCTCACCCTGAAAACTTGCGTGCAGTGAGCTGTCAGTGTCATCCCACTGATGCTAGGCATTGACCAAGCGAACATTTACATCCTTAATCGAGATTTTAATCATTTTTTTATGCTAATTCTATTGATAATTTTATATAATTTCGAAACTAGTATTTTAGCTGTCAAAACAGATTTATTTTAGTTGGAGTTCTAAAATAAAATAGCAAAACAGAATATCAATTTTGCTTTTTTCTAGACTAGTCATTATATAAGGACTAGTTTTTTTTTTTTTTTTCTGGACTAAAACCCCACAATATACTTAGTAATGCTTTGACAATTAAAATACTAGCTTTCAAATGATATAAAATGATCAATAGAGTGTGCATAAAAATATGGTTAAAATCTCGATTATGATTGTAAATGTATGCTTGGTCAATCCCTAGTATAAGGTGGGATGACACTGACAGCTCACTCCACGCTCACTTCACCTAAGTTTTCACGGTGATATGGTTACAGAATCGCACTGCAGGTCATCACACCTTGACCCACATGGTGGTACCACCGTGGTAGACAGTCATTATACCCATCTGTCACCACCACAATACCGTCTGGTGCATCACTAAAAACTAGAGACCGTTGCCCCTCACTTTCCCTAGATCTGACAATGGCTGAAGAGGTCACCTCGTCTGGTTAACGTCGTCATTTGTTTAACCATAAAGAATTACTGCAATAGTTGTACGGAGAATGAGAACAAAAGAGTGTCTAGGATTTGTATTGTTTCTTTAGAGGCTTGATTGGGCTAGGTCCTAGTTTTGAATGGGATGAGGATCTCATTAACTCACGGTTAACGACGGACCTCATCAATTTAGTGCGCGCCATTATTTGAAAATAATTAAGCATTATTTACGTTATCATCCTACTAGCCCTTTTCTATGGTTCGACGGAACCCTTATAGTTTCACCATGTCCGTCTGTCTGTCCGTCCGTCCATTCGTCCGTCCGCAGCTTAGCTCAGAGACTCTTAGTTCTAGAAAGCTATAATATGGCATGGATATACATATTAATCACGCCGACAAAGTGGTCAAATAAAATCTTGGAAAAAAAAATTAGGGTAGGTACCTCCTCTAAAAGTAAAGTGGGGATTTTTTTTTTTTGTTTAGCCCGTGGTGTGGAATATCGTTGGATAGGTTTAAAATTTAGGGATCCGTTTGTGAAATATTAAGGTTTAAAGTGCTAATTTTTGACAGTCAAGTGAACCCCCTCGTCCCCCCGTCCCCCCGTCCCCCCGTCCCCACCAGCTAAATGGTTGCTTTGGATGTGTGAACAAATTCACGGCAGTAGATGTATAACGAAATTAAAAGGAAAACTATCACAGCTAAGTAGGCTTTACAAGTTTACGAGTAACAGTCGACCAATTTCAATTTGCAGTTCCAAAGTATGGAAGAACATGGTTTTCAACGATGTACAATGTTAAGACTGTTCTTGGTATAAATTAATTCCAACTACGGAACCCCACATTGTCCGTGGTCCGACACGCACTTCGCCGGTTTTTTTTTTGTCTCGTTATCCATGAAAGCATTCCAAACTATTGACGTAGGTATGAAGGTAAAAACGAATGAATATGTAATTGCAAAAATCGAGTAAGCATAATTAGCCTATAATGTTCCCACTGCGGGGACACAGGCCTCCTCTCGGTGAGGGGGAATGGGCTTTAATCCACCACGTGGGCCCGGTGCACATGTCTTCAAATTTTGCCGGTTAAAAATCATGGCGGTCTTCTTACGATGTTTCACTTCACCATTTTGAGCACAGTGTTGAAATAATTAACACAAAGTAAAGCGCCTGTCGGGGTTCGAACCTACGACCGACAACTCGTAACTGGTCAATCGAGTAAGCAAAGATTAAATGTCAATAAAAATATCGGAGAAATGCTAAGATCGTCCCTTCTTCTGCTTTTACTATCACTAAAGAAACCATACTCAACAAAACTTATTTACTACACTACAACTGTAGGGAATAAACTAACATTTATATCTACTATAAAAAGCAGTAAGCACAGTGAACAAACTCGAGCGAATCAACTCGCAACAATAAATTTTATTTGCGACGAAGTAATATAATAAAAATAATAAAACTGTTATATAGGGCATAGTACTAGACTTAACAGTAAAACAGTTCTTATGATCTTCGAGCACTGGTGGACATCAAAACTTAGGGATGACAAGTTATACAAAGAATTTTGGGTTATTCACTGCTGGGGAGTTTGTTGCGCTACTTCTTCTCCCCAGCGAAAGCATTAGGAAATGGTGAAGGGCGGGCGTTTTGGGGAACTTTCTTATGTAATTTTGACGTTCGAAAAGTGCTGTTTCTCAGCCTATGTTAAATAAATGACTTTGATTTGTTTTCAATTCAACCAATCCAAACGTCTAAATGATAATGATTTACTTTTACACGTCAATCATATTTTTAAAACTAGATGAGATCGGCCTTTCCTATCTGACTACTTTGAAAAAAGAAAGTCCCAAACAAACTCAGAGGTCAATCTCTTTTAAAGTCCAGACATAATCTTGGTCAGATCGCCAAGGACTCAGGCAGGTGGAGCGACGATCTTCGCAGGGCGGCTGGTAGCAGCTGGATGAGAGTTGCCGAGAATCGAGCTGAATGTATTGATCAATTGGAGAGACCTATAGGCTGTCAGTGGACTGCCGTAGGCTCACGACGGTGATGAAACACCCAAGGTGGATATAGGATGTAACGCGAAAATATAATATGTTACAATCACCAAATGAGTTTAATAATTATTAATTTCTAATGTTACGTTAGAAATTAATAATTAATTAATTAAAAAAAATCTTTTTATTTCAGACATATTTTGCCCATAATATTGTAAGTTAGTAGCAAGACTTAAACAACTATGTTACATGTAACAATCAGAATTAAAAATCAAAATTAACATTAAAATTAAGACCAAGATTAAATTAAAAAGAAAATTTAAAAAAATGATTACATATCAATAATCCACATGTGTTGGTTTCATAGTTATGTCTGAAATCCTGTATTGTATTTTAACAGACAACCCTCAACAAGTTGAGGCTCTGTTAAATTGAGAGTAACTTTCTACACATAAAATTAACATTGATGTTGCCTAAAAGATATTAAAATATACAAATATCATGGACCATCATATCTATGGAAATGACTGAATGAATCTTTACCGTCTGGTATTCGTCTACTCTCGTCCGATGCTAATCTATATCGTATATCTGATGCGGACGGAGATACAGAAATATCATTCACATGTAAATGTTGTGACATTTAAAGACACACACAATACGCGTATATCGATAATATCGTATAAAACCAGAAGTAAAATGACTAAGAAGATAGTCACGGCTAAACTATGGACAGAGCAGCAAATACTAACGGAAATAATAATACAGCGTGTAACGGAAGGGGGGTATCAACCCTGAAGGAGATGAATGTGCTCATGAAACTCAACAACTTTCCCCAAAGAACATAGGTCGAAATATGAAAAAAAAATTTGGCCCTCCCTTACAAAACTGACTACCAGCTGATTGATTTACTATGGGAGGGCCAAATTTTTTTTTCATATTTCGACCTGTGTTCTTTGGGGAAAGTTGTTGAGTTTCATGAGCACATTCACCTCCTTCAGGGTTGATACCCCCCTTCCGTTACACGCTGTATAATAATAACGTATATTGGACAAAATCAGAACTTAGCCTACTACAGTTGCAATACTAAAAAATAACATTTAAGAGGCTCCTAACCTTTTTTTTTTTGTTTTCGGCGGGAAACCTTCAAAAGGCACCCGACCTCTGGGGAGGGAGGGCGGGGAGTCTGGGATTTTCACCTCACTAAAACCACCCCGGTGATCACCATCAGCACATAGGGGTGGTCCCGGTTCCTCTTAAAAGACCAATTACGGAAAAATGAACTCCTGATTTCCAAACTAGCTAGTTTGGTAGTCCACTGAAGCTGAAATTTAGCTAACCCACGAAAATTCTCAATTTTATACGAAAATCTAATTAAATACGGCGTGTGTTTAGATTTTCATTAAATTAATACTAATTTTCATGTTTATTATATTCCCATAACATAAAAAAATCAACATCAAACCCTTTATTTCATCGTGCTTATATACTTTTTTAATATCTGGTATATTGCCAAAGGGTTTCCGGAACCTAAATTCCTTACAGAGAAAACTGGATGTTTATTTTGACCCTATCTCGGAAATTGTCACCTGTCAAGGAAAAAGGGTTGTAATAAGAGCGCCCTGTCGTGTCTACATAACCTTAAAAAGGTTGTATTTAGCCAAGCAGTTGTTTACATGCTGCAAATTACACAATTTTAGTACTTTAGCTACCTCGTCCGGTACCCAGGGCTTGAAATACTGGTATTTTTGGGAACCGGTACTAATGGCATTGGTACCGGTACCAGAAGTAGTACCTGTACTATTGGTACTGGTAATAATCAGTATCGGTATTGTACCGGTACCAAATAAATATTTCAGTAAGTGAGAAAACAGATAGTGGCAAAGGCGCGTCACTTTAATTCGGTACGTATCAGAACGACGCTGCCATTTCATACGCGACGGGTACCTAAATTTTTTACCGGTACTTACTTGTTGGAGGAGTAGTGGTACCTGTCTGGACCCGGTGCCTAGGTACCGAAATGGCAAGTACCGCTAAGTACCGATACAGAACCTGTACTTTTTGTACCGGTGCCCAGCCCTGTCGGTACCTACTCAAGACCGTACTTTACTCGACTAAAAACTGGAGGCATGTAAATCACATCATGTGAACCACATAAGCACTTGACTTAATAAGCACTTCACTTAAAGGAACCTGTGTAAGGAAATTGTTCGAAACTGAAAAGTGAGTCATGAAATTGAATATCAAATGACGTTAACTCTGCCTGTATGGGGGTGCCATATCACTTCCCCCCTTTTTTGCACAGGCATAAAATTAGTTTAGTTAGTCTTTTGCGAGACAGGCTATGGGGAAAGCCTTTTACAATATTAGAATGCGAACTATACCATCATTTGTAACCTGAAAGAAAACTGTTTTATTTTTCTGTTCATTCTAGTGGACATGACTAAAACCTGTTAGTCACAAACTTTTTGACCATTAAATCTATTGAATCTTATTCACTGGAAGGGCCACATACATACAACAGTGAATCTTTTATAAGTACTAATATTATAAAGAGGTTAGTGTGTTTGTATATCCCCTACATACAAACTCTCCGTAACTAGATACTATAATAGGATATATTTTAAAATAAGAACTTATTACACGCAGATGAAGTCGCGGACAGAAACTAGTATCTGATAAAGCTAATAGTAATAATAGACCTGAAGTTTAACCTACCAATCACATATTCCTTTACAAAAATACTTATTTCAACTCTTGACAGTTCAACATGAAATAATCGTACCAAAAAAAATGTAAACAAAAAAAGCATAAAACCGTCAATTGGTAAGAAAGTACGTTTGATAGAAACACGATATTTCCCCGAGGAACGGCGAAGCTGGCAACACTGACAACCGAATCTGATCGCGAGAATTACAAAGTACTTTTCTTTTTGTTCTTTACGGAGGAAAATATTACTTGATCGATAGCTGTCACGTTTGTTTACATTGCTCGACGGTTTTCTTGTCGTTATTTATATAAAATGGGTTTAGTTCATAAATATAAAATAACAAGTACCTAAGGTTACTTAGGTAAGTGATAGTTAATGTTTACGCTTTTGTGATACCCAAGAGAGGCACCTTAGTTTTTTTAAAGTATCATTAAGTACTAAAAAAACAAATTAAGATTAAATAATTAATTTAATTCAATCCGTCTTAATTACCATGAAGTTCTTAATTCTACCTAAAAACCACAAGAAACGCGCATTATTTTATCAACATTCTACCGTATTACCATAATCCCAAGACGTAACAGGCTGATTAAATAGACACATTTTTGAAATGCATCACCAGCGCACGGGGTGAATGAACTTTTGACGTTTGCTGCAATATGGCGGACGCGGGAAACCCGAGAGCACTTATTTAAATTGCCTCTTGACTATTTTTTAGTGGCTTGCGGTTTTAATAATTTTGTTTTATTTAATTTTGTTACGAGAGTAGTTTTTTAATGACTTTGTAGCTTAATTGCGATGTAATGTAGATCAATGAGTTTACGTACGTATTAGTTACAAGTTGTTTGCAGTAAATAAAACAAACTAGAGGCGTATTAAAATATTTTAGATAAGTACCTATTACCTACGATGAAGAACATTTTAGTGGTAAGTTGTTCTAGAAGTTTGAAATCAAAGATAACACATACATCTAGTAAATACGAAATATTTTTCTGTCGCTTTCAGGTGACCTAGATTTCGTTGATGAAAGATTTCTTTAGACAATCCACAGTTACGTTGCAAATCCTGTTTTCCGCCGTTAGTTGGACACCGCAGGATGATTGCATAATCTTAATACCTAATTTAAAAGATGCCTTTGTACAGCTGTCTACGCTGTCTTACAGACAGAAGCGAACTCCAAGTTTCCGGTATTTCTTTGTCCTCAATCTGACGCAGTAAGGTCATTAGAATATAACCTAGCCTAGCACATTTCCACAAAAGTGCAAATAACTAAACTAAACCAGCACGAGGTACCAAAACGTTATTGAAGTATAAAGACAAGTCTACACGCGGATAATAATTGTCGTAGGTTAGTGATTGCAAATGGCGCCCCTCCCGCCCACGCTCGCTCCAAATAGCACCAATGTTTTCCTAAGATGATACCTATTCGCAACAGACTTCTCTGATGATGTCAATTAGGGTAGAACTGCAGGTTTTTATTTTCTTGTCCTATAAGTGATTATGCTTAGACTCTTTAGCATAAGGATGTAATTTCTTGCGTAACTGATAGAATACTTATTCTTGAGTTTGGATGTGATTAGGCATATCTATCCTACTCCTACTATTAATGTGATAAACGCCAAAGTTTGTGAGGATGGATGGATGGATGTTTGTTACTCTTTCGCGAAAAAACTACTAAACGGATTTTGATGAAACTTTACAGCTTATACATCAGAATAACACATAGGATACTTTTTATCCCTATATTCCCACGGGATCAACACTTATGCGGGTGAAACCAGGGGGCGCAGTTAGTACCAATAAAATAAAGCTGAAGAGCTTCTTTGAACGCGCTAATCTCTGGAACTACCAGTCAGATTTGAAAAATTATTTTACATTTGATGGCCCAGTTCTTGAGGAAGGCTATGCCTAGGCTATTTAACATCACGCCAGGTCCCTTAGGAACGCAGAAAAAAAAAAGAAACAGAAAGAACGCTACGCGAAAACGAAATAATAGCGCGGGCAAACGGCTGGGGGAACAAGAAACACGCAGACGAACTCGGGGGCAGAAGGTAGTCGGAGCAAAGTTTGGATTTGGGCGCAAGAGTTTCTATCTGCCGTTCAAATTGTTTTACCTACCTAGTCAATTAGTCGGACCGCTTCTAGGCAAAAAAATCAATGGAATCAAAAACGCTGCCATCATTGACAAAACATGGCAAAACATGGTTCTCATTTCATAATAGGAAACAGCAATTCCGGTCTTTACTTTAATGAAACTTCTGAAAAATACTGGTATTCAGCTGCATCCGGTTAGACTGGAAGCCGACCCCAACATAGTTGGGAAAAGGCTAAGCAGATGATGACTTGAATGAAACTCCTGAAACCTTTTCCATACAAAATATCTAAGAGGAAATTGACTGATCTTAATAATTTCACGAATATCAATATTGAACTACATTTCCCCAATATACTAGGGTTAATTCCAGCAAACTTTTATTCCTAGAATTAGTCTTAAGCTGGGAATACATTTTGATTTTTTGACAGTTTTCCCATACTAAAACTGTCAGACGTCTATTTGATCCCACGGATAAAATATAACTGACTTTGGTGACATCGGCACTAAGAAGAACGAATCAACAACTTGTTTAAATGTATAAGCGACAGTCCTCAATTACGTACTACAATACGGCAAAAACCTATGTCACTCAAAAAATATCAGTGTGCGCGTCGTAACAAATTAGATTTATTTCATCGATAAAGATGTAAGCGTGTGAATTACATAATTTGGGGGCAAAAGGTGGAGGAACATTATCGCGAATTGGCCCGCTACTAAGGGGAATTATTACCTTTAAAGGAAACTGCGTGACTCGCTTCAGTCCGGATAGTGCTCAAAATAGAAGATCGGGGGAGATAGAAGTGAGGAGAAAATTAGATTGTTGAGGTGTTTTATTTTTAGGTGGCATGGCGTAAAACAATAACAGAGTCATTTTTCTAGTGTGTGAGAGAGACTGAGCTATAGAAGGTCGATAGCACCATCCCTTTTTTGCAGTGGAATAATGATGGCATTAATATTTTATAATAGGGCCCCAGATTTATATAATAACTGTCTTCAAGAGTGAAGAAGAAGCATCTTCTGGGCACACTCGTTCCATCAGAGACTTCATCCATAGCAAAATAAAAGCCGTTGCTACTGATAGTATCTTACGCAACTACCCCGCAGTTCATAATTTTACGGGATCCTAATCACAACAGAATATTGAAATATTTTTGTACCGAATTCAAATCATTCATCATCAAACACATTACACAAGACATTTTTAACCGCCAACCTCCTATTAATCAATTTGAAAGTACGACACTGAAAATTCAGACATCCCTGGAAAAACATCAAGATACCCTAGGTATATAAAAACGTGAGTGGCAACGTAAGAGCGGTCCATTCAGCCTCCCCTACCTATCTTTATGTACTAACATACATAAAGAACAGTACAGTAAGCCAAGTCTGTGTTCAATGCATGAAAAAAACCACTTAACCGTTTATAAAATTTTCAGCCCGCGGTTTTTCATTGAAAGATTTCCATTCCTGGCAAAACATACCAAAGCTAATATTCAACGAAAAGATAACGTTTTGATCCGCCTCGTATGTGCTAATATTGTTACTGTCAAAAAGGGATGACCACAAAGTCCGTCAATCAGAAAATTCAAAAGTGGTAGCGAGACTCGCTGCTCATGCATGGCGCGTTGAACAAGAGTTTATCTCTCATACTGACAGTATGGGAGACAAACTCTTTCCAGGGTGGGCTGGTTGTGTGACACACAATAAATAAATAATAAAGTCTGGCTAATATGGCTTAAAACTAGGTTAGTAGCACCTCACTCTGCACTAGCTTGTCCATGGCAATGCCTTTCATTTTGAAATTTGATCAACATACATTGCGTTATCACCGTTGTCGAGCAGGAATGGTTTAGGAATTTTCTACAAAATCCTCCTGATTATGATTGAAAACGTGTTACGCAATTGGGGTGCTAATTCTGTTGATATTCATCTCGAGCAAGATCATTCCATTTCGCGTAAATTTCTGATATAGGTGGTCCCACTAAAATTGACCTTCTGTGCCAATTCTGTGCTAATAAGGTTACTATGGCTGTCAGCTATAACAATCGGGTTGGACGGCGTATTGTAGGAGAGTTTTACAGTTATTGTTTCAGCCTTACATCGAACTTTGTCCTTACGACTTTGATAGAGACAAATTGGCTGAAATTAATAGAGCTGTGTTCAGAGCGAATTTTCAGGAAAAATCACTGAAAGTTATGTCGGTGTTTAGTTTGATGTATCTTCTATTCCTAGTTTTTGATAACTGAAGAATGCTTTTGTAGGTCGCTTGTTCCATTATTTGGCAGGTAGGATAAGACATAGGTCAACATTTTTTTTCCAAAAGTTTCTTTTTGGTTTGAAATATATTTAACTGATAAAAATATAAACATTTTCCCGTAATAATGATATGAATGTGCAGTTAAAGATTGACTACACAGTAAAAAATAAATATTTTCATGAAACACTTTCCCTACATCTTTCCTTACCTATGTAAAATATAATCCTAACTTCTTCAGACTTCAGAAACCTTTGACTTCAAGATGAAAATTAAGTGAAAACAGTCTTGTTTTTCTTGAGACACATGTACTTCTAAGTCATACACGTGCATGTTATTGTTGCGTGGTATTTCAGCACGTGTAGTTAAATGAAATTAATTATTCAACGTCTATTACTAGGCAAGTGTGTGAAAAATTATTTAGTTGTATTCGTCTTGTCGAAAAATTAATGTAGTCTGTCATGTTTTTATTACGAAAGATAACGTACACTTATCTTGATAATAGAGGCCAGAATTACCCTGTGCAATATGAAATACTCCAAAATAAACTGCCTTCTGTAAAGGCTCCTAGATTGTTAATCAGGAAACGTAGACATCGGCAGAGAGGTGTAGGACTTGCCAAAAAATCAAGCTTTTGCCTATTGCATTCATCATCATCATCATCATCATCATCATCATCCACAACCCACGCATGTTGGGCATAGGCCTCTGTTTTCTTCAGCCTCATCCTCGGTTCCAGGTTCTACCAACGATGGCAACAATGTCGTTTGCCCATCTCGCCGTCGGACAACCGACACTTCGTCTTCCAAACCTTTGACGACACTCGGTCACTGCCTTACTTCACCTATCATAACTGCAATTTGTTGCATTACTTATTCCAAAAATCCTAAGCATCACTTATTAGTTTGATAAATGATAAATGATAAATGATTTATTTTCTGTAAGTAGGTTTGTACAAACACTTTTACATGTCAATCATATTTTTTTAAACTAGATGAGGTCGGCATTTCCTATCTGACTACTCTGAGAAGAAAGGCCGAAACAAACTCAGAGGTCACAGTCTCTTTTAAAGCCCAGACATAATCTTGGTCAGATAATGTGAAGACCATGTAGATTGGTGTCTGAAATGGTCTTTTGAGTAAAGAACCACACAGATTGAGCGGACCTGTCCAGTCAGTGCACGCATTTGTCAAAAATCGTACAGCTCAACTCAGAACTTGAGGAGCCTTACGATTCGACGAACAATACCAATGAAAGGACATTTGGGTAGGCCGCATAAATGACTCAAACTGCCAGATCATGATTAAAACTAACTAAGAAGGAAACCTAAAAAAAGAAATGACCCACATAGTCTTCACACTCACAGTAATAATAATAAAAATAAGATACTTTACAAAGTAAATATCCATGTCATTGTTTATATAAAATTCATCAATGTCAATGTGTATATAAAAATCCGGATATAATCTTTGAGGACCATGTAGATTGGTGTCTGAAGTGGTCTTTTGAGGAAAGAACCACACTGAGTGGACCTGTGCAGTCAGTGCACGCATTCGTCAGTAACCGTGCAGCTCAACTCAGAACTTAAGGAGCTCAACGATTCGACGAGTAATACCAAGGACAGGACATTTGTGTAGACCGCATACACCACTCAAACTGCCAGACCATGATTAAAACGGAAACAATGATCCACATAGTCCTCACATTCACAATAATTAAAATAATATAAGACTTTAAACAGTAAATGTTCATGTCATTCTGTATATAAATAGATATTAAGAAAGAAAAAAAAAAACAAAAGTGTAAATCAGCAAAATAAAAAATAAACAACATTCACTGTCTAGACCTATTGGAGCAGCTCAATCCCAAGCTTTTTTGTCCTCAATATAGTCTTTTACAGTATAATAGGCTTTCTGGCATAGTTTTAGCTTTATAAAAGATTTGAATTTATTAATGCTTAGTTCTTGAATGTGGCTAGGAAGTTTATTATAAAAACGTATACATTGGCATCTAAACGAGCCACCTATTTTCTTGAGCCTTGTTGTAGGAACAACATATTTGTGTTTGTTCCTAGTATTTATATTATGGATATCACTGTATTTTTTAAACAGATTAATATTTTTATGTGCATACAAAAGATTATCATAAATGTACTGAGAAGGCACAGTCATTATATTAATCTCTTTAAATTTGTCTCTGAGGGAGTGTCTGGGACTTAATTTATAAATGGAACGAATTGCCCTTTTTTGTAAAATAAAAATTGTCTGAATATCGGCGGCATTTCCCCACAACAGAATACCGTACGACATCACACTATGAAAATAACTAAAGTAAACTAAACGGGCTGTCTCTAAATCAGTTAAGTCACGAATTTTCCTAACGGCGTATGCTGCAGAGCTAAGCTTTTTTGACAATTTATCTATATGGGGGCCCCATTGAAGCTTGGCATCCAAAGTTATGCCTAAGAATACTGTGGTATTTTCGGGTTTTAACTCTTCACCCTTTATGAGAACACTAGTTTCTACTTGTCTAACATTTGGTATCGTAAACTTAATACATTTCGTTTTTTTTCCGTTAAGAAGTAAGTTATTAACATTAAACCAGTTAACTACTTTTGCGAGGGCACTATTTATATTGTCAGTAACCAGCTGCTGACGTTTGAGTTTAAATAAAAGTGAAGTGTCATCTGCAAACAACACTATATCATGTTCATCCCTTATGAGGTAAGGCAAGTCATTTATATAAATAAGAAATAAAAATGGGCCAAGAATTGAGCCCTGGGGGACCCCCATTTTTACTACAGATCCGGGTGACCTTTTTCCGTTAACATCAACTCTCTGAATCCTATCACTTAAGTAAGAAGTAAGAAGATCCAGAGAGGCGTTCCGAATTCCGTAGTAGTGAAGTTTCCTGATTAAGGTTTCATGAAGAACACAATCGAATGCCTTGGACAAATCGCAAAAGATGCCCAAAGCATCGCATTTGTCCTCCCATGCATTATAAATATGTCCTAAAAGTTCAACTCCGGCATCAGTAGTTGAACGACCCCTTGTAAAACCGAACTGTTTGTTATGCAGTAATTTATTTTTGTTAAAAAATCCTTGCATTTGGTTTAAAATGAGCTTTTCAAAAATTTTACTAAAGGTAGGTGGTACTGAAATAGGTCTATAATTAGTAGGGTCTGATGTACTACCCGATTTAAACAATGGTATGATTTTACTATGTTTCATAAGATCAGGAAACTCACCACGATCAATACAATTATTAAATATAACAGCTAAAGTAGGTGCTACAATGTTTATAATTGACTTAGCAACATCCACAGAATTACCCCATAGATCTGCAGTCTTTTTAACATTTAACATGTGAAAAGTTTTAATTACATCTGTACAGGTGACATATTGGAAGTGAAATTCAGAATCACCAACTGGAACGTTTTCTTTAAGTAAAGACTCTGCAGCAGTGGGTGACGAGCTTAGAGATTTAGTAGTTGACACGGGAATCTCTGAAAAGAAATTTTCAAAGGCCGCGGCGACTTGAGAATCTGATCTAATTACATTGTCATCAATAGCAAGGCTGTAGTCACTACTTCGGTTGCAAGACCTTCCTGTTTCGCTATTATTTCTACCTGATACCCATGCCTTTCTACAACGTGTAACGTTAAATGCGCAAAACCTCTTAAGGGGTCATTGTACTCATCATTATGAACAACTTTTACTATGGGACCAAACCTGAAATCGCGAAAAAAAAATCAGCTGTTCCCTACATTTATGTTCGCATAACTCGTCAAAATGTAGGGAACAGCTGATTTTTTTTTCGCGATTTCCGGTTTGGTCCCATAGTAAAAGTTGTTCATAATGATGAGTACAATGACCCCTTAAGAGGTTTTGCGCATTTAACGTTACACGTTGTATAACTCGCAGTTCATCCGCAGATATCTGCATCCATAGAGCAGTGGTGGCCCAGTGGAATCGGCCTCGAATCACGAGTTAGGTCGTATGTTCGAACACAGACAGACGCTTTATCTTGTGTAAATTATTTCATCACCACCGCTCTCAAACCGGTGAAGGAAAACATCGTGGGGAAACCGGCATTTCCTAGAACCGAAAATTCGAAGACAAGTGACATCTATCAACCCAAACTGGGGCCGCGTGCTGGATAACGGCGCACTCCCTCTCACAGAAAGGAGGCATGTGTCCCAGCAGTGGGAACATTATAGGCTGAATATGCTAAGTACAGACGCCAGCTTTACTAAAAAGATATGCCGCAGAAGATCTGCTCCGAAAAAAAAACGTCAAGTGCGAATCAGGACTCACACACGAACGGTTCCGTACCACTATACAACATTATACACGATTTTTTGAAACGCCGAAATGAACACGTTTCTTGTACGGCACCTGGTTTATTATAATATTATTAGTATTTGTTGTTATAGCGGCCATATATGGTAAGCATTTCAAGTCTCTGAAAATTTCAAGAGCCTTACTATTAAGATTAGGTACAGGTACAATCTTGTGACAGACGGACGGATGGACGTACAGCGGACCCTTAGCAATAGGGTCCCGTTAGCACCCTTTAGGAAGCTTGATCGACAAGCAGAAAATACCGATAACCAACCTACTTACGTACAGACGCCAGCACATCAAGCTACTACAATCTGTCAATTTTCTTTAATGGATTTTCAACTTTATCGCTAAAGCTTAAGGTTAAAAGTTTATTGGGAAAATTTGACAGTTTCAGATAGCTTGATGTGCTGGCGTCTGTACATCGACCAACGCAATCTAAAAGCCTGAATCTACACAACTTCAGAGCCTGTTCAATCCACATAACCTCACTCACCTTTTGACACGAAATCTATCGAGAAAATATAAAAAAAAGAAACACACACGGTGTCATTAACCAATATGCGCCATTTTACCCGACACGATAGCTTTCTTCCAACTACCCTCATATTTTGAATAGCGGATAACACTCATAGTCTCTCTTTAAGACTACCTTACGGGTTAATGAGGTGTCAAACTATGTATTTGGATCGCTACGGCACCTTGTGAAGGCTTGAAGTGAGGTCTTTGAGTTAATGTAGTATGCCGAAGGGGTATAGGTTACTTTTATGTGTTGAATGTATTGGTCCTGGTTTGTTTCATATTCTTAGTAACATCTTTACTGAAGATATACTGGCTAACGTTAAGTTAGAGTGAGTTAATTGGTTCATAAACTTTTATTGACGTCTGAGAGTGCGGGTAAAACTATTTCTGCCTGTTTTTGGAAGCCTGGCCAACTCCTTAATCTCTTAGTTAGTAAATCTCTTGTTAGCTGCTGTAATTGACCAAGGTAACAATCATTTAGGCTTACAATTTATATGACTTTGTAGAACCAAAATTCAAAATATTTTATATCACATAAACCTGCATCATCATAACATGGGCACCGAAACGTCAGAAATGAAATCTTATGAAACGTCAGAAGTTAGGTGCACGTTTCTAACTGGCCGTTTCCTATGGAGAAGAACAGTAAAGAAGCTCTACGGTTACTCGCTTTAAAATAAATGTCAAATCAATACCACTTCCCATTCACATCAAAAAATATAAGTCACAATATAAAAAATACATACCCCAAACTACAAAGAGACATCAACAACGTAGCATCACGTTATCAAAGCTACAGTCGCATGTCATCGTCACATCACGGCTGGATCGATGCCCATCGAGGGGCGGCATTTAAATACCGAGGACGGGTTCAAGGGCAGCCCCGATTGATTCACCTATGATTGATTGACTTGGCTTGGCTTGTCGTTTCCGTGTTTGGTGAAGGAAAATTGGAAGGTTAATGAGGATTTTCTATTATATTATGTACAGACGCCAGCACATCAAGCTACCCGAAACTGTCAAATTTTCCCAATTAACTTTGAAGTTTATGCTTTAGCAATAAAGTTGAAAATCTACTAAAGAAATTTGACAGATTGTAGTAGCTTTATGTGCTGGCGTCTGTACCTAAGTAATGTCTTCGGTGAATGCTTACAAGAACTTGTTGTTTTTAATCAAATTGCGATCGTCGTTTCAGTTTAAACGTCCATTGCTGAACATAATTTTTCTAAAGGCAAGGTAAGAGCTTCGTAAGTGTACTTCGGTGAGTGTGTGCAGGAGCTCCATGACCTGATACCACCATCGCCATTTTACTACCGGACTAGCAGACGTGCTGCAGGGTACCAACCACATTTGGTTTATATCCCGACCAGTCGTACTCAGCGCTTCTCCATCACATTTATTATGCGCATAGCCAAAGTGTGGAACTCTCTGCCAGCATCTATGTTGTGTTCCCTTCCACATTTAAACCGTCGGGCTTCAAAGCAAGAGTGAACAGGCATCTTCTGGGCACGCTCGCCCCATCATAGACCTCAGCCATCAGGCGTGATCGAGTTCAAGAGCAGGCTCATACAGCAATAAAAAACGCTTTCCCTGATAGGTAATCCATGTTTGATGTCATGAATAGTAAATCCTAGGAGGACACTTAATGCTTATCCCTTTGCAATCATTTCGTCATAAACGGGCCAAAAACGTGTGCCCTTTCCTTTGCCGGATACACGGAGCCAGATGTTTTTCATGTACCTAAATATTCCTGTAAGTACCAACCATATTTCCATACTATCCACTATCTAACTATACAAACACGTAAGCTTCCTATATCCAACCATCTGTACCCAAAACCCCAATCTTCCTGGAAGACTATTAAAAATCGGCAACGCAACAGTTTACGAAGCCAATCCGGGAAGGGACGGATATAACCCAACTACCCGTAGTACCCGACTACCCGGGTAACCCGCGGCATATGCTAATGTATCCAAGGCAGATTGACCCAACATATGGCGTACTACGCACTTGGGAAACTAGAGTAACAGGGTGATTTCGTATTGACCTATTTCTGGGATGGCCTTTTGTTTTGTTAGCATTTTTTTCTCATGGGACTTAGCAGAAAACGGAATTTATGTAGTTTCTTACATAAGGCTTTCTGCCACTTTATAACATTGAGAGGTTGCTTTTCCTGTATTAAATATCCGCCCCGACTTAGGGGTCGTGAGTTCGAACCCAAGCAGGCATTTTGTGTTCTATTCTATTCATCGCCACTGCTCTCAAAAACGGTGAAGGGAAACATCGTGAGGTAACCGGTACGTCAGAAATTCGAAAATATGTGAGTGACATCTAACAACCCGCACTGGGCCTACGTGACCCACTCCTTCTCATAGAGAGGAGGCCTGCCTCCCAGTAGTGAGAACATCATAAACTGATTATGTGTGTTTTTCCTAAATTATCTAATATCCTAAAATATACCTTGCTATGTATATGCTTACGCTTATAGTTCTGCCTTGCCGGATTTCCGTATCCGTTCTTCTATATACGAAACAAGACTTTTTTAACACTCCTACCACATCTTTACTCTACAATCGGCAATCTAGTGCCCTTTCGAGGTAAAGTTTATTATTTTATGGTAATGTCTTTGTCTGTAGTATTTGCTCTTAGGCCCATTTAGGCACACTACTAAAGAACTGGGACTCCATTTTTAACTTATCTATTTAGTTCCTAGAAAAATATTTTTATCTTTTTAAAAATTATTAACACAATTTATAACATTATGACATAACACCACGCCTGTATTCATCGAAGGGTCAGGCAGAGCTGTACCTATTAGTACACACATATTTCATCAGTTGTGTTTAAGTTCCATGAAATAGGGGGCGAGCGCACTGTCATCAACCGGGCACTAATCCTGACTCCGGGCTCATCATCTGCCTAGCCTTTTCCCAACTATGTTGTGGTCGGCTTCCAGTCTAACCGGATGCATCTGAATACCAGTATTTTACATGGAGCGACTGACTATCTGACCTCCATAATCCAGTTACTGGGTCATACGACCCCTTGGATATCGACCCCTTGGTAAGACTGGTTGTCAGACTTTCGTGCTCCTGACTACCCGTAACGACTGTCAAAGATCCACGAATGACACCTGGTTACCAACGGCTTAACGTGCTTTCCGAGGCACGGAGGAGTCCCGGTATGTAAAGATGGTCACCCATTCACAGACCAACCGCGGCAAGCGTAGCTTAACCTGATCGATCGACCTGTGCGGCTGTTATTATTTAGCCACAGGCCCTTCTCCCAATCCTGACTCCGGGCTGCTACTGAGATATTCCAGGTGGAAAAACCCAATAACACTTTGCCCAACCCGGGAATCGAACCCAGAAAGGTAATTGCGTAACACACTATCAGTAGCAATGGGTTTCATTTTGACAGTTCAACAAAATTCATTGCATTATTTACGTTGTTGAGCAGACAGATTTTTCGAACTTATGAAGCAATGGATTAGCAATATCCTTGAATGGTTTAGATGATTCGCAGGGTGTTTACGCAATTAAGGTGCAGGACCTGATGCTCAGCAATAACGAGGCAGACGAATTATAACAAACTCAATGAAAATAAAGAAAAAAAATGTCACGTTTGTTTGTAACAATTGTCATTACAGTCATTCATTATACATAATATTGATGAAAAGTAAACCGCTGCGGAGCGTAACAATGGGCCTTGAAACAGTACTCGGTGGGCCTCAATGCGCAGACGCAGCTCAACTCACAACCCCGTGGTGTTGCAGTGGCGAAAAAAAAATTGCAAAAATAAATACTATGGTACGTTTGAGTGTCTGTGTATGGGAATTACCATAGAAGAATCGTGTTTCAGGGTCATCACGTATACATACCAACATAGTTATGTAGATAAGGTGATTCCAAAAATACTACGCTTGGTATGAACATTATTTCACATTTATAACACACATAACACCAAAAATAAAACACTACCATGAATAACTGTTATTTATATTCCTTTGTTGTTGTTTTGTAATAATTTAATAATAATAATTTATGATTAACTAGCGACCCGCCCCGGCTTCGCACGGGTGCAATGGAGAAACACTGATAATTTTAGAGCCATTATTTCCCGTAAAAAGTATACGATAAAAAATGGTTATTGTGGGTTATCCCTAAGAGATAGACATATACCATTATGAACTTTTTTGTAGACCTTTTTTAGGTGTACAATACTGTAGTACATTATTTTGATCTATCTCGACGGGTTCAGCCAGCGTTTACAATGTAAGCGCAAAAAAATGTTTTTATTTACGACATCACATTAGAAACCTCTAAAATTATCAGTGTTCCTCTACTATATTATGCATGTATTATACATATAAACCTTTCTCTTGAATCACTCTATCTATTAAAAAAAGCCGCATCAAAATCCGTTGCGGAGTTTTAAAAATCTAAGCATATATAGGGACAGACAGACAGGGAAGCGACTTTGTTTTATACTATGTAGTGATGAATAATTTGCAATTCTGTAAGGGCGTATACCTGAAATAAAAGTGATTTGATTTGATAACAGCACGCCTAATTTATTTCCCTTCACACACAATACATCCACATTTTGCCGGTCGGTTATGTATAAATCCCATGTGATAGGGGGCGAGCTTATTGCCAATAATAATGATAAATCATTTCCCTGTCTTCTTTATCAATATTCTCTTCATAATGACCAGTCTTCTTTTTACCGACGAAAACAAAGGAGGAGGTTCTCAAGTCGCCGCATACCTATATATTTTTATTGAGTACGCATTTTTTATTGGACAGTGTAACTAAAGACATTGAAAAGTGTAAATAAAAATACATGGTTTTACCAACAAACTACGTCTTAGATCTCAACTGCCTATATCGTGAGAACCAAACGCTCTATTTCTTTACAATGTTGTTGTTTACCGTTCGCTTCAGCGCCCTATTTGAAGCCAGGATAGCACTGGTTCTGCTGACCCCATTGTTTATTGACCGTGAACCTCTAAATAAGAGAAAAGAAACCGTGTCAACGAAATTAACTAAGAATTAGAACAACGAACGCACGCACTATTACCACAACAAGCATAATTTACAGAAGGCCAATCATAATATAGCCTTTATTTCCATAACCAAAAAAATACAATAGAAGTTATACAAATGGATTAATAAAAAATAAATTACATTTTAAAAATATACAGGATATTTTTTTTAACCAATGCGCAAACTGTAACCATGAAACTATTCAGCACAATATGATTCTAAACCCCCTAGCGTAGAATTTTTTACTCGGTTATCAAAAAAGAAATCAGCTGTTTCATAGAAAAGTGCAATACCGCGGTCAAAATGTATGGCAGAGTTATTATTTTTTTTTTTACTAACCGACGAAAAATTTCAACGCAGGGGTGTTCAGAATCATGTACAGAATCCATGGTAAAAGTTTGCGCACTGGTTAAAAAATGTCCTGTATGATTAAAAAACAATGTACACTTTTTTCTACAAGGTTGTGGCTCCTTTTCGGGTACAGGCCTCCTCCAATTTTCTCCAAGTTTCCCTAAATCTTTGTCGATCCACTCTTTGCCAATGATTTTGTTAAGTTTATCTACCCAGCGTTCCGTTGGGCGTCCTCTGGGTCTTCTTCCTTTTGGTCCCGACCATGTCGTGGTTCTATGGGTCCATCTTGTGACAGGTAGGCGTGCTACACGGCCTGCCCATTTTGAGTATGTTAGACGGTGTCTGGAGCATTTGTTCTCTTACCTACGGCTTCATTTCTTTGTTTGTCTTTTAACCAGATGTTAGGGCCCTTACCCACGGCAAGATCCTGTTTTTTACAGGTACGGTTTTTTGCAGGAACCCGTTTAGTAGTGTACGTGTTTAAATATACATATTCACACAAGCATCCTGTTTGCCGGATACTGCAAACGAGATGCTTGTGTGAATATGTATATTTCCGTTTCTGGAACGGTTTTAGCGCAGCCTTGGTTCTATTTCCATGATTGTTTCTTTCTATTGTAACAAGTTGATTTTCTGCAACTATCTACGATACGGTTAATGAACAATATAACCTAGGCCTCACATCTCGCGCAGTGATGGCAGTGGGCCTCAATGATGTCACACATTGTCGTAGATATAATAGAATCCATGAGCTGAGTACCTTGGCTTTCTGTTTACTCGATTCGTTACATTAAATCATGTTTTTCAAAAGATGGTATTCATTCAGTTCTATGTTTTACTGATACTTTGATAAATACGCAGGAAATTGTAAAAGGTAAAAATAAAGTCTACTCGCCGAATTCATAACCCGCGGGGTAATTGCGTACCACACTAACTGCAGTAGGAATAGCTTTCATTTGTACAGCTCAACAACATACCTTGTGTTATTTAAATTCTTTAGCAGGCTTATTTTTCGAACATAACATGAAGCAATGGATTAGCAATGTTCTTCAAAATGGTTCAGATTGTAATTGTGTGTGTTACGCAATTATGGTCGATTTTTTGAAGCAATAGAACATAAAAATAAATTGAAATGATAATTACAACAACATTTTGCTGCAAAATACCTAAAAAAACTATCAGCAATCAAACCCAAAACTAAACTAATACAAGCTTGAAACATAATATTACTACGCACTACGTACGGCGCGCGGTGGGCCTCACGGCTGCGCGAGCGCCGATGTGACGTAGAACGTCGTAATCGCGCTTTTTATTGGTTTGGCGAAATCGCGACGTACTCTCTACATTAAACGTGCCTACTGAAAAAAATACAAGCCTAAACTACTCTACATAGAACTAGGGATAAACTATTTTTTCAGAGGTTTTTTCAAAGAAAGAAGATTAAGTGAAGGAGGCAGTCTAATCTGTCAGTATGTTTGAAGTTAAGTTTTGCTTAGTTCATAATAAAGAGTCTTATTTTTTGGCTAGAGAATTAGCCTTGCCTTTCAACGTGTCAATGCTGCCAATCTTCTGGGCACGTTCCGGAAGACTTCAACGCCTAAAAGTGTTCTTTTGATTTTGTATTTATTTGTACAGTTAGTCAGTTGGTCATTTCATTTGTCACCTAGTCTAAGCACACACATCAAGTGCATACGGATCAAGTATGTTTTATAGTATCGCCGCAATTGAAGATTATTATTTTAACTTTTTTGGAACGTTATTGATTCTTTTTAGTTAATTTCACTATTTGAATAAAGAATTTTAATTTAATTTTGATTAAAAATAGAAAATCAACTGTCATACAAGATTCCTATAAAATTGTGTATTATTGTTTTTACAAAACCATTACAATTTCTGCATCAAAAGTGAAAAAAAAATGCATCGATATGGAGCGACGATATAATTTCGCTCATCCAATAGAACAATGACGTAATTACGTTTTAGCTATTTTTCAGGAGAACGTTTTAAAAGTTTGAATTTGAAATATGATATATTTCCAATGATTATGCTAAAATATTTAATATTTTTATGTAAGTTACTTTAATATCAATAATAATTTGTAATAATTTCATGAGAAAACTCAAGAAAACATTTTCGTAATTACGTCGTTGTTCTATTGGATGAGCGATTTGACACGAGGACCACCTAGAGCACCCCGAAATCGTAGGGCCCGTTTACACAGGCTCGCGAACACAGAAATTGGGAGGAAGAAGATTGGCGTTCTGTTTGCTTTTCCGATGAATCTCGTTTCGGTATGAGGCCGGATAAAAGACGTACTCGAGTTTGGAGGACCTCTGGACGTCAAGAACGTTTGAAATGTTGTCAGAAAGTTCATTCATATGGAGGGGGAACAATAATGGTTTGGGCCGGTATTTGGATCGGTGGAAGAACCGATCTCATTTGGATCAGGGGCAACCTCAATGCTCAGATTTATGCGGACATCCCTTTGCGAAGCCGGTTGGGTGATTCGTTTCGACTAATGCACGACAATGCACGTCCACAGACGGCTAGAGTCGTAACACGCACTCTTGCCGATGTTCGCATCAACGTTCTGCCGTGGCCTGCTCAATCGCCAGACCTCATCCCAATTGAGCACGCATGGGATATGCTCCAAAAAAGAGCTCTGCCGAGCATGGATGCCGTGCATACCCCACAACAACTATTTGACTTGTTAGAAAGAACGTGGGCGGCCATTCCTCAAAGTGTACTTCTATCTATAATACTAAACTATACAAAACGAAATATATTCCTCAAACCTTGTTCCCACACTGTCTACCTACCTACGTTTCCATCAGGTTTTAATTACACGTGTTCCATTGTCTGCCTTTTGTCGCCTCTCATCAAACTCTTAAAAAAAAACATAGCTAGCAACCTATCCGTTCACAGTCACAACATTATTCATCAAAACATCCTAGCCTACCTACTCTAATATTTGTGTGCGAAAAAATATCGTACGTTAAACAGTGGGCCTCAATCGCAAGCGCACGTGACGTAGGCGATCGTAATAGAACATTTTATAGGTGCCACAGAGTAGGAACTTACAGTATATCCACTATTCATTTATGTGAGAAATAGTGCAGTAAGGTTTCCTCGGATATAAATAGATACTGTTCCATTAAGAGGACGTGAAATAGCTACTACTTATGGAGTTTGAAATCTTCAAAACACAATACATGTTGACTAATCAGAACTAACAAAAACCTCAATTAATTACACAAAAAGCCTAGGCCACATAAAACCTGGAAACCCATCCCTTAAAAAAAACATATCTGATTGATGAGGAGGCCCTTCCTACCCAAATTCATCATAAAATTCATATAGTGGGCAAACTTATCGATTCTCAAGCTCATCGTTTGTACGTAAGTAGGTTGGTTATCGGTATTTTCTGCTTGTCGATCAAGCTTCCTAAAGGGTGCTAACGGGACCCTATTGCTAAGGGTCCGCTGTACGTCCATCCGTCCGTCTGTCACAAGATTGTACCTGTACCTAATCTTAATAGTAAGGCTCTTGAAATTTTCACAGACATGAAATGCTTACCATATATGGCCGCTATAACAACAAATAATAATAATATTAAAATAAACCAGGTGCCGTACAAGAAACGTGTTCATTTCGGCGTTTCAAAAAATCGTGTAACATGTTGTATAGTGGTACGGAACCGTTCGTGTGTGAGTCCTGATTCGCACTTGGACGTTTTTTTTTTTCGGAGCAGATCTTCTGCGGCATATCTTTTTAGTAAAGCTGGCGACACGTACCTCGTGATAATTGCCTGCCAAATGTTGTCGTTTCTATGTATTTTTGTATCGTTTAGTTAATGTATATTAGTTACCGAATTAGTTTAGATCGCAGACTAATATTATGGCGGAAATACCGGTATTTTTACGCTGTGGCTGGTTGCTACGGGTAACTTTGCTTGTCTTTAAATTTGATGTTCGCTTTAATCTAAGATTCATGGAAATGTTTTTATCAAATCATCGACCCGCAAAAGGTACGTCCTAACAATTCAATTTACGACGTTCACACAAAAACACCATTTAGCCCTGATCCTAGGCCAAGACTAAAACCTTAAATTCCAAGCATAAAACTTTGCTCATTCCGAAGATCAGGGCTGAAACTAGCACAAAAAGTAGCTTCATATAGCCACTCGAGCGGAGACGGAGAGGGGCTCCAATTAAAGGAGGGCTGCGGTCAGAGCCCCCGAGTCTGATAAGAAAAGGGTGCTTGATCTATTGTTTAGTTTTTTCCATGGTTAGTGGTCCTGGGGACAGTTTGTTTGTCTAGGTTCTATTGATAGGAGAGACAACACTGATTTGTGTTAATTGTTAATTTATGAACTTACAAAAACTGACACTATTCAAAACTACTAACTGCTTTTCCCTGCACTACTCCAGTAATTATTTATATTATAGAGGTATGAGGAACAGGGTGTAATTTTCGACCAGACGGGTGTCGTGCCTGGTAGGCTACTGCCCGACAAATGATGTCGGGACGTTGATGTGCTAGTCGCGCGGTAAACTCTGCTTGCGCGATGCAGGATTTTAGGTGACGTCAGTGTATTCGCATGTGGCGATGTAGATGCCGCCACAATATCACCTACAATAATTTACACCTCATTTAATAAAATAATCAAAAGTTAAAATGTAGTCAAACAAAAACACCAAAAAACGGGGTGACATAAAAATGTTACGAATTCAAATGATCGAGTTTCTTAGTAAGTCTGTCAAGGTTCCACGATACTGCGAGTATTTGTATCGATGTCGTTTGTGAGTATAAAATGTTTCTATCGATCGGAATTTACTCGAAGCGTGTACTACCTATTGCTAACTGGCTTCAATTTTATCGAATCTTCTGTGTAAAGTTGTTGTGTAAGGGTTTCAAGTGTAATCTTTCTTAAAACCAATTTTCATGGCAATAATAATTACTCACTACCTGCCAACATCTTCATCCGCGTGATCATTTTTGGAGTCTCCTAACGCATTGTTTGCTTAAAAGGAAGCTCCAAACACTAAAGGCTCCCGCAGACAAGCGCGACGCGACAGCGCGACGCGACACTAGTAGAACAATTTCTATGAACACTTCGTGGAATTTGTTCTACCAGAATCGTGTCGCACCGTCGCGTCGCGCTTATCTGCGGGAGCCTTAAACCCTTGTCTTTAAAAGATCGTTCTTAGCGATAAGACCGCCCATTGTGTCACCCTATGCAAAATTTCTATATTTATGTCTCTAATTTATATGGTGTACGTAATAAAGAGTATTCTATTATATTCCCTTATTGAAAGAGTCTTTGACATATCTCGGGACCCTGTGGTCCCGGACCTTTGGAAGGCGTACCAGGGACCGAAGCCAACTCGCAGAGGCCCGTTAGACGTTTTCAATGAAATGAGGCACCAACCGACGATTATCCCTGTTCGCACTATGCAAGTGCACCCAAAGACATCCCCAGTTGGTGTCAACACATGAAAACAAAAATATGGAATTATGTATTTGGGTGGCTAAAGTGAACTGGTTATCTAGGACTATGGGAAAACTATAGCCCCTGCCTGACCGATGTTCTATATAAATTATACTGATAATGGGCCCCCGAAAACGGTCACTAGTACAGACGCCAGCACATCAAGCTACTACAATCTGTCAAATTTCTTTAATAGATTTTCAACTTTATCGCTAAAGTGTAAGGTTCAAAGTTGATTGGGAAAATTTGACAGTTTCGGGTAGCTTGATGTGCTAGCGTCTGTACATAGTGTCGCAGCGACAAGGGGTCAACATGTCCTGAGATGCTAATGAGGAGTGGAGAGGTATTCCACGGCTATCAGGACAATCCCGGAAGTACGGTCAAGATCCCTACCAGCATCTCACTGGAAAACTTCCTTCCTCCGACCACGTTTGCTCTTGCGAATCTCCACTCAAGCTGGCCAATAAAGGCAAGATGAGGTGGGAGCTCTTTTCCTCGTCATCGTTCACTCCAGCCGGCCAATAAAGGCAAGCCAGAGGTGAGGCACAAGACTTCTCCACGTCCGTGGAGTCGCTACTGCCCAACAGCTCGCCACATGCTGCCCTGCGGGTTTCTGTATCAAGTTCTAGCTCCTCACCCTAGACCTGTTCCGGCAAAGTAAACTCTACCGACACAGTGATGAATGATAATAATCATAATAACACAATGACTAATGATAGTTATGTTTAAATTAAGATTCCGCACTGTAAACAATAGTTAGTAGCTTTGTGTTCCTTTCCTACAGACAAACCGTGGAAACGGTTTTGTGGGGCATTAATTAATTATAATGCAATGTAATGCTGTTTAATAATAAATAAATTAAAAAAAAAAAAAAGGCCAGAGTTCGGAGCGCGCAAGCCCCACCACGAAGTCAACGTAGAGATACGGCGGTGGAGTTATTATTATTATTTTAATTTTCCGGCAAGAAAATTTCTCTATGTAGTTCCCTGTCTTTCTCTCAAGATACCGAGTTGCTACTACGCCAATGATTTCAAAATCGGTTTGATAATACCACCAAACGTAAAACGTTAACGTGACAATCATTATGGACCAGTTAATGACTCACTACAATTAACTCTCATTAGCAATAAGTAAGCATTATTGCCGTGACATTAAAGCAACCAAAAAGTGGCTAAAGGCTTCCGTAGACGGCCGCGACGTGACAGCGTGACGCGACTCTAATAGAACAATTTCTAGGAAAACTTCACGGAAACTGTTCTACCAGAATCACGTCGCACCATCGCGTAGCGTCTGTCTGCGGGAGCCTGAACGCAGACGAGTCATCATTTTCCAAAAAAATGACAAATCCAACCTCATGATATCTAAGGAAATCCCTTCTCTACAGGAGATTAAACTGCAGGCCCGTGAGATATTTCAGCCTGGAGAGATAACGCACTGCGATGCCTCTGCGTGGTAGGTAGTTGATATAACACACAATAATAATTGCAAAGCCATTCATTTTGACAGTTCAGCCATGTTCATTGCGTTATTTATGTTGTTGAGCAGATGAATTATTTAAACATAATCATGAAGCAATAGATTAGAGATAGCAATAAATAGGTTTGTTTTTCAAAACCTTCTGTTTGTGATTGAAAGTGTGAAACACATATGGGTACTATTGCAGGATGGGAGGATAATGGTGATTTGAGTTTGTAAAACGTTACTATTAATGAGAAGCGTTGTGGACGATGGGCTTAAACTATTGGAAAATACTCGTACATGAGACAGTAGATCCAACTGTAAAAAAAAAGTTTCTATTTTCTGTTTCGACTGGTCAACAAAATATTAGGAGTAGGTAATGTCTGGAGTGCTGACTTTGATCTGATGCCAAGAAGTTGAGGGAAACGTAAGAGCCATGATCTGACAGGTTGTTTTAAAAAAAAACTCAATTTTTTTTTTGTTATTTTAAATTTTTGTCTAGCCGTACTGCGTAGGCGTGTGACGCTTCATTAAGAAAGCTTTTTTTTATTCTTATATTTTTCGTTTTGTTTTTTTCTTACCATGTCTTTTTTTTTAATAATTATGATCATTTTCAATATTGATATAAAACAGACGTGCTCAAATTAATTTTAACTTTGATAATTGGGTCATTCGTATACTTAAACTGCTGCTTAACGAACCGAATAAAAAAAAGACGGCCAAGTGCATGTCGGACCACGCACAATGAAGGGTTCCGTAGTTGGAATGAATTTATCAAAAGAACAAACTTAATATTATAGTTGAAAATCATGTTCTCCCATACATTGCACCCGCGAATGTAAGTTGGTCGACTGTTACTCGTAAACTTGTAAAGCCTACTTAGCTGTGATAGTTTTCCTTTTAACTTCGTTATATGTACTACTACCTTGATTTTTTTCACATATCCAAAAACAGCCATTAAGCTGGCTGGGGGACATGACTCTAACAAAAATTAGCACTTTAAAGCTTTTTCATAAAAGGATCAAAAAACATACCCACCAGGCGAAAAAAAATCTCCCCACATTACGTGTAGAGGAGGTACCCTTAAAAATTTTTTTCATGATTTTCTTTTACCAATTTTTGTCGGCGTGATTAATATGTATATGATATATCCATGCCAAATCATAGTTTTCTATTACTAAGAGTCTCGGAGCTAAGCTGTGGACGGATGGACAGACAGACGGACATAGCGAAACTATAATGGTTCCTTTTTGACTACGGAACCCTAAAAACTAATGAATAAATTAAACTCTGGTTAAATTAAATTATTAAACCAAATAATGAGTTATTGGCACCGATTCTCTTGTTCACAAACTAAACTAAATTTAAGTTCAGTGCATCTTTTTTTTTTTCTTTTTCATTAATAAAGATCAGAAGATAAATATAAGTTTAGTCCTGTCAACCATCCACGGACTAACCGCGGCAAGCGTAGGTTAACCTGATCGACTCGTGCGGCTGACCTTGCTACAATCATTACCTATCAATTAACTTAGAAAAGTACCAACTAACTCCACAGAACACATTAGAAATTAATGTAGCGTTCAGTTTTCCACGGTGAGCTCACTTCAGCCTTCAAAAACGTAAGCATGAAAATTATAAAAATATAAATAGAAAACATTACAATTATCAAACCAGTTGGCGCGAATTGCCCTACACCCTTTAGTGCCTCGTTACCCGACCCAATTAAAAGACAACCTATAGTACGACCATAGAGTATTTATAAACCACTTCTCAATTCTGCCGGGTGGTCGAACAAGGCCGATCGGTGTAATACCGTGCGTAAAACAGCGGAAAAAAATATTACTTCATTAACGGCCAAATGCGTGACGTTTGAGGGCCAAAGATTATGATGTAGGTGCGACACTTGATTATGATCGGGGTTGATAGAATTTTATACCTATTTTGTTTTGCGTGGGTAAAATTTTAGGCGTTTTTGGTGCTGATGAATCAAACAGCTTGCCGTTTTTGTTAAAGAGGCCATGAAGGTAAGAGTGACGCATCGTTGGCGCCATAAAGATATAATTATGTAAATTTTATAAGGCCTACTTTTATAGACCATAAAAGCCGCAGAACTGGCATAATAAAGGGGCTTTAAAAAAAAACTTTATAACTTCCAAATTACAGAAATTTCTATTTTGCAATTTAATGCTCACCTCTCACCTAGACTAATATAATATCTACGCTTTGAGGGAGCTTTTTTTTTATATAACAAAAAAATTCTGTCTACGTTATTTTTCTTTTCATCAAATTAGACAAAACGTGCCATCAAAATTTATTTTTATTGTCAGTGTTGTCAAATAAATAAATGAGTGTTATTAATAGCCACAAGTTCTTTTCTCGTGCCACAGAACTATTTATTACGTTATTTTTTTATTAACAACATCACCTATTGCTATTTATAATAATTAAAAAGTAATTTGTCTTCTCTACTGGCATATTTGTTTATGTTAACAAGGATAAGTTGTTAAAGAAATCTTTACATACGAAATATCTGTGAGGTTTCTCAAAAAAAATTCTAACAATTTTTTTCATGACTAGTCAAATAAATAGAGGAAAAAAGTACGTAATATCATTAAGAAGCTTTTTTCTTCCCACGAACATCAGCGCCCAGTTACCACTTATGCAAGGAATATATTTCACGATTGACATTAATTTCTTGGTGTAAACCAAGAAACTAAGCTAAGTAAGAAAATGTGTATTCATTTTCAGTTTTAGCTGACCTCGCTTCGTATAGGCTTTTCGTTCAGCGAGAAGTCAGCTTATACTGGAAATGTATAGCTTGATATGTTACTGAAGCCGTGTGTTCCTACCTAGTAGTAAATGAAAATCAATTTTTCTCACATAGCTACTCATTTAATAGGTACCTACCTCCAACTACATTTCTATTCTAGATAACGACAGAAATAGATACCTAATACGTACCAACCTATCTTAATAGTAGTCAGAAACCGTTGTTTATTCATTAGTTGATTACAGTCGGCATTATCACTGGCGCCTCACATTTGCATATTATTCTAATCTATGGCCGGGTTCAATAGTCGGGGCGCGTGGCGGGCGCCCAAACACCGACCTGCGCCTGCGCAACTCCGCGGAAACATCGCATTATTTACGCGGATTTATGGAAACTTATCGAGTAGGTATTGATTAGAGATTTTTTTATGGGAGTGTTATGACTGTGTGTTTTAGCGCCAAGGAGGTTACTTGATTGCTGGAACTTTTAATTTATTGGTTTCATCATCAGTTCATTTCATCACACAGGAGGATTTGCAGGGAACTATAATTTTCATGAAAGGCATACAGTATGGAAACCACATGTATGCAATAAATTATACCACATACCTACTTGTTCTGACGATACCTATACAAAAAAATTAACGAAATCGGTCGCGAAAAAAATCAGCTGTTCCCTACATTTATGTTCGCATAACTCGTCAAAATGTAGGGAACAGCTGATTTTTTTTCACGATCGATTCCGTTCATTTGTTGCATATAATTATGTGGTTTCCATACTGTATATTGGTTTTCGGAGGCATTCGGTGCGTATTGTAGTATTAGGCTTTTAGGTACAATACAAAACACCACGCCTGTTTTCCACGAAAGTTTCGGCAGCGGTGTAAAACAGTACACCCACATTTGTCCAGCTATAATATCATGTAGGTTTTGGCACACATCCGTTATTCAATTATTGTCCCTACAATTGAATAAGTATGTATATCGCTTTCCCCGAAATGTACCTTGGTAAAAACAAAATTATCCTTCGACAACACAATATTCATATTCATTTATTTAGGTTCCATAGGGGGTGTGGGGGTGGGGGGTGGGGGTTGGGTTCGTTACAGGATGTTAACCAAAGGGTTAGAGCTAAGAGCGGATGGCTTAGGCAAAGGCCTAAGCTTTTAGGGCACTGTACCTATAGGGCACACACATGTCCTCAGTTATGTTGAACTCCCATGCCATAGGGGACGAACCTATTGCCATGAAACGGGCACAAATCCAGACTCCGGGCTGCTACTGAAAAAATCCTTTTGGAGAAACCTCCTTCGACAACTCTTTATCTAATCCACTAAAGAACTATTAACCCAGATACTGCAATGGGCCTTTTTAACAGACCCAAAAACGCATACGTACGACCCCTATATTACGAAGAAGAGCCTTTTAAAATGCCACCCTTTCCTGGCTTTCCTAGTAAAAATAGTTTCAGGAACTTTGGGATCAATCCAATATCTAATTTTAAAAGTTATTTAATCTGAATAAAACTGTGCCCGTAACCTGAGCCCTTCGCTTGAAGTCTATTCTTAAACCAGAGGACAGCCTGCAACCATTCATTTTGACAAAAAGTAGGTCATTTTCCTATTTATATATATCGAAGTCGAAGTAAACATCAAAGCGAATGAGTACATAAACGTATTTAATATAAGCGTCGAGAATAACCATTTTGTTATTTACTGAGAAAATGGTTTGACGTTTAACATAAGGTTAATTGATGAAGAACTGTGTTTCAACCTTTTAGTGGAATATTGATACGTTGTCACTTGTCACCATTGCTGGCCCTATTCAAGTTAACTGACAATGCGACATATTTGTCAGAAAAATTAAAAATTGACACATTTTCACGACATCTGATGTTTAACAAAGCAAAAAACGATGAAATAAACTTGTGAAATTGTCGGATTGTCGCCCGTCAAATTGATAGAAAAGGCTGCTGCTGCAGTAGCCGAGGGGTTGTCTTGTTCAAAGACACGTTTGCTAATAATATATTAGAGACTAGTTCATCACGAGAAATAAGTTAGGTTTCTATCCTTAGCACATAAGAGAACGTAGCTAAGTGCAATAAGCAATCAACTACCCAACTTTACCTCCCTAATTCGTAAGCAAGATGAAGTAAAACAAAATATTGCATCAACACACAAAATCTCTAAGCATCTCTTCTCAAAACTCTCCGCAAAACATTCTGGTTTCCTTATGTTCTTCAAAAGCTGAGTGTTGATACACACAGTTCAGATGATGGCTGAGTTATCCAGTGTTTAGCGAAAAATGCCTAGTGCTGAAATAAGCTAAACTGAAGTCTGAATTTTAATCTAGAACGGAGTTTATACAATGTAATGAATAGCGGCGCGGATGGATGAAAACCTGTTAGCTCAATGTTGTGAGGTTTTTTGCTGCAATACTAATTATGTGCAAACTTATTTTTAGAAATGTTTTTCTTGCGTAACAACGTAGAAAACATTTGTTTTTATTGCGATAGACTTTTGATATAGGTAAATAATGATGCTATGAACCAAAATATGTTTGGAAAAGGCTAGGATAACAGTATGTTATTAGGTGCTAACAGTATGTTTCAGCTATCAAGCAACAGCTCATCAGTAAGTTTTTGTGTCTGTAGGCTGTAGGGAGGAAAGCCGTGGGCTACCGCTTCATAGAATGACCTCTTATTTAACAATCCAGGAAACATTAACTGCAGATATAAAAAAGGATGTAAGCAGATTATAAACGGTAAGGCGTTAGTATTCCGATCTTGGCTGATGAATTCACCAATTAAGTATAGATTGGCCATTATTCTGGAATTAAAAAAAAAACACTCCAACTTAAAAGTTAAAAAGTAACCATAAACAAACACTATACATTGAAACTTCACGAACACTTATAGGGTTATGTAATAACATTATATTATCGTAACGTAATGTGTAATATAACGCGAACTTCGACAATAACAGTCCTTCCGAATATGCGCGTTATTAGACAAGTTTTCGACGCCATCTTTGTTTTTGTATCGTTCTTTATTTGAACTTTGAACGTAACGGCCGTTCTCCTTAGTTTTCGTGGACACATGGTGCGGTATAATTAGAGTATCAGGAAGTAATAAATTGATGTTGGGTAAACTGATCACGGGTGGTCCTGAGGAAACAACTTTTAATTACGATTGTTTCGAGTGTTTCGCCTGTGTTCGCCATTACTGTCAGATACTCGGGTTAAATTAGAGCATTGGATCACGAAGGCCCTGATTTTACAATATAGGTATGCAATATATATATTTTTACAGTAAAGAGATAGGAGATGTAGTGTGTGTGTGTGTGTAACATTGGATAGGTCTTTCAAAAATGTTGCGGTTTGTGAAAACAATTTTTCGATTCAAGGATCCTTTTGTGAAATATTAAGCTTAAGGGTGTGTTTCCACAGAAGCGGAGCTGCGCGGAGCAGAGCGGAGACGTGTAGGAATCGTCCAAACACAGACGAGGCGAGGATGAGGATTTCAGCCATTGTGATTAGTCGATTCCTGCACGTCTGTGCTCCGCTTCGCCCAGCTCCGCTTCTGTGGAAACGCACCCTTAACCCGGCGGCACTCGCTACTGGGTAAAAAATACCACAGAGTACAACTACACTAGCACTGTCGATTTATAATTTTTGATCTCAATTTTACGTGATACCTAAGAAAAAAATTTTTTTGTTGATTTTTCTAAGACTATGAAGAATTTTTGTTTTTAATTTTGCGTTCTTTTTTAAGATAAGCTATAATTTGAAATAAATAATAATTCAAACTTTCAATTTTCTTTTATTTATTAGACATTAGTATTGATAAACTAAATACGCCATTAAAGTCTGTAAAGCTAACTTATTTTCCAAGATAATGTCATTTAAATCATGTGGTATTTTTTACCCGGTAGCGAGTATTCGTGCATGTAAACACCTAGCGAGTACCGCCGGGTTAAAGTGCAATTTTTTGTTAGAGTCAAGTGTGTGTGTGTGTGTCCCCATCGGCTAAATGGTTGTTTTTGGGTATGTGAAAAAATTCACGATAGTAGTATATACACCGAAGTTAAAAGGAAAACTATCACAGCTAAGTAGGCTTTACAACTTTACGAGTAATAGTCAACCAACTTACATTTGCAGTTGCAATGTAGGGGAGAACATGATTTTCAACAGCAATGTTAAGTTTGTTCTTGGGATAAATTCATTCCAACTACGGAACCCTTCATTGTGCGTAGTCCGACACGCACTTGGCCGGTTTTTTTTTTGTTGTTTGTTTTCTATATATAAAAACTCGTTTTTTGCCGCACTGAAGTAAGCATTTAGCATGTCAACTGAAAACAGTGCCTAAAACATATTTATATCTCCTCGTCAAAAGCCACCCAGACCACCAAGGGAACGTAAGGTAAACACAAGGTCAGTATTGAATCTAAAACTAACATTTTGACATGACGAGGAGTAGTTAGAACGCTAACACTATCTGAATGTGTAGATAGCGAGGTCTTCGGGCTTGATCTACCACAACTAATACTTTGAGAGCGTTCACGATGACTGACGCAATTGCAGCGGTAAATGAAACATTCTTTATGTTTATGTAATTCGGTGCTAATTTGAATAGCAGGAATCGTGAAGACTTTGTATATGCATACGTAAACTAACGCCTTCTCATGGTGGTAGGCAGGAACTACAGAGCGCCACCCGATACGATCCTTTTTTTTTTGGGTGGGAAATTATCAAATAACTTCTCAGGAGGAGGGCGTGTCAGACTTTTCCTGACTAAAACCCACCCGTGCTCCTTCAGTTGCCTGTGGCAAGACTGTATATGCATACATCAACTCACGCCTTCTTCTCATGGGGGTAGGCAGAAACTACAGAGCGCCACGCGATACGATACTTCCATACTCCTTTTGCTTCGTTTTGTGAAGACTGACCTGCACTACCAACTCCCTACTGACTAACTGAGTTGTAGAGGTCAGATAGGCAGTCGCTCCATGTAAAATACTGGTACTCAGATTCATCCGGTTAGACTGGAAGCCGACCCCAAAATAGTTAGGAATAGGTATGCAGGTGATGATGATGATACGCAGTACACTTTGTTCTTACATACATTTTGCTCGGTAGGAAAAATACACCGAAGTTATTCTGTGGTGCATTAAAGTAGCACCCTGGGTAGTCAGACCCGCTACCCTACAGTATTGCTGAGTGGCAATTTTATCATCACTTTGGTCACCATATACGGTATACCATTTCCGTTAATGCCTATACAAAGTCGAAAGTCAAATAATTTATTTTATGTATGCCATTAAAAGGCACTTTTGAACGTCAAAGGAGATGGATTACAGTCCCATACAAGTTTGGCCTAGAATGTACACAAATAAAACTATGTATTATGAAGCAGTAATAGCGTGTCATAGCTCTACATATTTTTCTTTATCGTTAAACTTGGTGCAAGGATGAGAAGACAACGAAAAACAAAAGATTCAATGTGAAATGAAAATGAATGTAAATGTGATTCATGAAAATTAAAATGTGTAGTCTTTATGAATTTTATCAAAATATCCTACCACTCTTATAGACCGACCGCTGAGACTTTGCCTGAGGTAGCAGCGCGGTGCGGGAGGGGTGTGGTGACATGATGCGAAGGCTCAGTGATTCGTCAACTTTGACAACTATACCCCCGCACCGCGCACCTACCTCAGGCAACGTCTCAGTTAAGCGGTGGGCAAGAGGATCTGACTATCGCGACTTAAAACACTTTTTTTTTCTATTTTTGCTGTCGAAGTTTCCTGTCGGATATAAGGTAAATTTTAGACCAGTACCTACTCAATATTATTATTTCTCAAGTAATTCCGACTAACCAAACACCTTAACCGAACGGAGGCTTTTTATCATTACTTCATTAAATATACTATTTTCCTTCCTGAATTTTCCACAATTTGATTTTAGTAAAAGATTCCCTGTTCTCAGTTAGTTATTTTTTATCAGAGCTACATTCAAACTAACTCTACAAACTCAAGAAGTACATTAGTACTCTAACTCTCCCTGGAGATAACGTAGAGACCATCTCTCCTCAGATCGCACCTTGACGACTTTGCTCACAAACTTTTCCTCTTCACTTTTTATTGCTCTTGTAAACGTCAAATAAACAGAGTTTTTCTTGAGTTGGGTGTATCTTTTGTTTGAGGTTAGGGTGGGATTTTATACCTCACTAGGCTAGCTAGGCTAGGAGCTCCTGCCCGCGACTTCGTTCGCGTGGTAGTGGTAAGATACACAAGCAACATTTTTATAAAACACCCCCTCGCTAGTACTTCGTTTCCGCACAGCGTTCTGTCTGACTTTTTTCTTTTTTCTCGGCTCCTATTGGTCCAAGCCACTTCCTCAAGAATTTGGCTATCAAAAGCAAAAATATTTTTTTTTAATCCGACTGTAGTTAGTAGTTCCAGAGATTAGCGCGTTCAAACAAACTCTTGTTTTATTATTACTGCAGTCTTATTATTAGTAGGTACAGATAGATAGATAGATAGTTATTTTTTTTCTGCGATTACAATGTCAGTCACAGATTCAAACTCGAGTATTATTTATTTATTTATTAAAACTTTATGCACAAGTATAAAATGTACTGTACAAAGGCGGACTTAATGCCTGCGGCATTTTCTACCAGTCAACCATCAGTCAGTCATAAAAAATTGGACTTCACGACATTATGATAGCATCGTGTATTATGTTTTATGTCCTTTGTGCGTAACTTGAGCCGCTTTTTTCGACGGAGTCGCGTTACGTCCACTACGCGTAGCGTCCGTTTATGGCGCTATTGTATTCATGAAGGTGATTTTTTCTCGGGTCAGTCGCGTTACCGTCATTCTACCTAAAAGTACTTACACTCAACGCCAAAAGTGCTTGTGATTAGAAAAAATCACACAGATCAAATTAACATTTTGTGAAGCATGGTACTAGGCGAGCAGACTTATCAGGATATACTTTTTGTCGCCCGCACACACGCACATTTTTATTGGTATATTGTATCCAGTTTTTACTTAACACTAAAAATAGCAAAATAAAAAAGAAATGAACTAAAAATTACAAAATAACTTTAATTTCGGAAGTCGGTGGCAAAAAACCTTAATACAGATCTCAAGACAATAGTTTTGTTCACAATCTGATGAATAGTTATAGTAATAGAAATGCGTGGACAAACATACATATAGACACCTATAAAAATGTGCGTGTGTGGGTGCGGGTGGCAAAAAGTATCTCATGATAAGTCTGCTCGTCTATTACCCTGCTTCACAAAATGTTAATTTGGTCTGTGTGTTATTTTTCTAATAACAAGCTCTTCTAGCGTTGACTGTACTTTTATGTAGAACGGCTGTAATGCGACTGATCCGAGAAAAAATCGCCTTCCAGAATAAAATAGTGCCATAAACAGACGCTACGCGTAGCGGACGTAACGCGACTCCCTCTTCAATCATTGACATCATCAAGTTTCCGTCTGACGACCGCAGCTAAAAAGTTTTATCATTAAAGGTACTATCCCTTTCTTTAATCAACTTTTTTTAAGCGGAATGATAAACAAACAGATGTCTCACTCGTAAAACAAGTAAAACACATCTGTTATCGTCCCAAATAACTTTGTCTGATGAATAAAGATATTTGCCATAAAAAAAACAGTATTAAAACGAAATTTAAGCCAACTGAACGCGCAAATAGGTCCAAAGCAGATAAGGGGTTAATCCTCTACCGAATTGAGGTTATAAAGTTAGGGATAACTCACCTGCCGAACTAGCGATATGATGACTAACTTCTAGTTTATAGGTATACTGGATTTTAGCACACATTTAATTTTATGGCTAAATAAAGACAGGTGATATGAAAATAAGCCAAGTACGAGGTCGGCTGGACCTTGTGATGTCTAGTCGATCTCGTAATTGGTTTAATTCCCATGAAATTAAAACTTCCCTAAAGGCACTCTTTCACCGGGAGCATTCGCCTGTAATATAGCAGTTCAGACTTGATCATTACATCAGTAAAACACAAAACGGTGAAGGAAAACATCGTGAGGAAGCCTTGAAGCCGTGAAGATATCCTAGAACCAAAACTTCGAAGACATGTGACATCTACCGACCCGTAATGGGCCCGCGATAAATTACAGCCCTCTCCAAAAGAGGAGGGCTGTGTCCCAGCAGTGGGAACATTAAAGGCCGATTATGCTTTACATCAGTGAGTGAGGAGAACCGCGGTAATGGTAATATAGTTATGCACAAAATTGAATCTTGGAATATTACATTACAAGCTTCTGCTCCCGGTCAGGCAACGCGTTTAGGTAAAAACGAAATATCCAACTTACACATAGACAAATAGATCTTTTCTTTTTATGAAGTGCAAGTGACATTTAAACTTAGTGTATCCCTCTGCGCTGCCACCGACGACGCCGTGGAACTGTCGAAGTTTTGGGCCAACATGATCGTAGAAAATTAGTGCCAGCGACACGAAGAAGAAGTGTGATAGAGCTATTATGAGGTCAGGTGTACGTTATGAAAAAGGGGAATGCTTAAAAACAACACAATTTACTTCCAAATTTGTTTTGTTTTAAAAAATAACAGAAAGAAGTTAGAACGCTCTTTTCTCTAATTTGATTGAAACGAAGTTTTCATGCCGTTGGGCGTTTAAGAAAAGTTTTTTCAGCTGATACGAGCACCTTTGAAGGTATTATAAAATAGATTTGGATATTTCTAAAAAAAAAACTTAAGTAACTTTCTCTTTTTCTTTTCGAACTTAAATACCATTTGAATTTTTCTCCATTCTTCCCAAACAAAGTTCAATACTTTTCCTAAAGCAACTAAAGCAAGCCATCATTTTTGTTATTAAGTTATTAAAGTAAACGCCCTTGCGCCCATGAGTTCAAAATAACCTATAGTTCAAAGGTATTTGAACCTGCGACCTACGCACTGTGAACTGTCGTTTCGTCCTAGGACCCACAAACATAGCTATAATATAAGGGACTCTTGGATTTTAAATCAAACTTGGTTTATAAGATCTTATCTAAATCTATGCGTTAAAAAATTGATTGTTTTTGAGTTGAAGCTGCATATGGTTGTTTATTTGTTTTCTTTTTTTTTGTCTCGGGAAAATAATAATCTATTCTTGCTGTCAAATTATAGTGGACAATAGGTAAAAAAAAACATTTCTACATAGGATTGAATACCTACCATCATACGAACGCACGATGTAGTACGGTCACCAAAGGAGAAGTAACCAGGCTCGTCGGATGTACTTGAAGTTTAGTAAGAAACTGATGGATTTTTTCCAATAAAATTGAATTTAATTAATAGAAAAACAAGACAGTTCATTTATCAAATAATTTTATTTTTTATTACCTTAAATAATTACAATTTACAAGCTAACACTCTCCTGCTCACACAAGTATATAATAAACAATTACAGCAAAAGGCAGGATCTCATTCGTCGGAATCGCTGTCAATGGGATAATTTAGAGATAAATATATAGATAGATTATTTGGGCTAAAAATAGGCCAGCCCTCTGGTCACTTGAAGAGTCAAGTTAATTTTTTTTATTTTTTTTTTATTAAAACAAATTAAATTTCATTAGAAAAAATCCATCGGTTTCTTACTAAACTTCAATTGATCCGATGGTCTTCGTTACTTATCTCTTTTGTTGACTGCACCTAGGTATAAAACACAACAAAAGCCGCTTGTATGATGCACACACACTCCGCTTGGTAGACCGTGTTGAGCATTCCTAGCGGGCTGGATACGGGTCCTCTGCATATTAGAATATAGTTTTCAGTAAAAGGCACCTTCAACTCTACTCACGGAATCTGAATGAAAACACGCGTCATATACGAGTCGCGTATATTATGTTTATTTTGTTTTTATTAACAAAACAGCCTCTCGTAGCAGGTAACAATAGACTCCGAGCCTTTGCTTAGGCGTCACGAAAAGGCAATAAGGGATTACATGAGGCAGGAACGCGGATGTCGAAGCATGTAATAGGATGTGTTAGATTGCGATTGTACTCGTCCAATAGATTTATATTCCTTAAATTCTTTATTGCTTGCACGTAAGATGAATACTAAGGTATTTTTATAAAACGTTACATCAAATATCAATATGTACACAGACAGCTTTTAAATTTCTCTTAAATCGAGCAATCATCTCTTAAATGTACAGAGGCGGACTTAATGCCATAGGAATTTTCTACCAGTCAACCTTTGCGGTGATGCAGAGACTAACAGTAGTAGGTGCAATCGTGAAAATTTAGGAGCAAATATTTTAAATATAAAGATACGTATAAACCTATTAAAACTCTAAATATAATATATACCTAAATATACATAAATACATGAATATAGTAAAAAGAAATAAAGACAAACAATGAGAAAATATTACCGTTATGATGATACTGCCAACTTCTTGCGAATGTACAGACGCCAGCACATCAAGCTACCCGAAACTGCCAAATTTTCCCAATCAACTTCGAACCTTAGGATTTAGCGATAAAGTTGAAAATCTATTAAAAAAAATTTACAGATTGTAGTAGCTTGATGTGCTGGCGTACCTTAACATTAAAGGATAATCGGTTGGTTGCCATCCTGATTTCCTGGGGGAGCGCATCCAGTGGATTCCTGCCGCCTTCAGGTCATCCGTCCACTTTGTGGGAGGACTTCCATCGCTACGTCTCTCGGTACGCGGTGATAGTAGCCATCACTACAAATTACGCAAAAACAAATGAACTAAAGCAGACTGCACTATGAGCAGTCGATCCAAAATGATAACATAGGCTCTTCTAAAATGAAACGTAGTAGTGCCTAGAGCTACAAAGTAAAGTTAAAGTAAGGTAGCGCCAACATGTAGGTGTACTTTACCAGTGGATACGTGACGTTGACAGTCGAGCCAGTTCAAAAATCGGGCCTACACACAACTGTTTCGGCACTTTCAGGCTTCCGACTTTACACTGATAGCAAGAATCGAACCCAGACAAACGATACATTGCTTGTTAAGTAATTTTACGTCCCAGAATAAATTCTATTCCATAGGTACTTTATATGAGAGACTTCAAACAGCCCGCAGGCAGATGGCGATTACTAATCCAATTGAGAGGCACTTAGGGATTCTCTTTGGTTCCTAGGTATCTGAGGAATGTTTCCCAGACCTTTCTCTTAGGATTCGTTTCATGTTTGTTAATATGTTTTGGATTGAAACTACGGAGAAATAACTGTGTGAAACTTACAATGTATTATTGAATAAGTCGCTGGATTTTTAAACGAATGGAAGTGAATGTAGATAAATAAGTTCGTAACACTATGCTACTGAAAAGAACATTGTTTTGATATTTTTATTTTGTTTTCTTTTTCCAACTATGTTGGGTTCAGCTTCCAGTCTAACCGAATGCAGCTGAATACCAGCAATGCAATTTTATATGGAGCGACTGCCTATCTGACCTCCACAACCCAGTTACTGGTTAATACGATACGATACATCTAGGTAAGACTGGTTGTCAGACTTTCGGGCTTCTGATTACCCGTAACGACTGTCAAAGATCTCGATATGTAAAGATGGTCACCCATCCACAGACCAACCGCGGCAAGCGTAGCTTAACCTGATCGATCGACCTGTGCGGCTGTTATTATGTAGCCATGGGCCCCTCTATTTACTTTACTAATAATAATATAGATACAAAAAACAAAATATCTCCGTTCCCACGCGCCTCGAGGACGACAACTCTGTCTCAATTTAATGGACAGTCATCTTTATTTTGCGGTATTTTTATACCTACCTACTTTTCATTAATGTTTTTTATTGATCCTGCCGGTGATCAAAACTCGGTCTTTTTGTGTCAATAGACTTCTGACGTTGTCACAATTCTTACGTTGAAATAAATTCTGAGGTTGTTGTGTGTTGTGTTATAGGTACAGTCTACGAATCAATTTCCGTTTATGAAAGATCATGGTTTTGTTTTTAATATTATGCGTAGGAAGAAAAGCTTGGTTAACTGATTTAATCAGTTAATATTTGTTAGTTTAATCAGTTAATTATTTTTTTTTATAAAAAAAAATATCCCCAGAAAAACGTAATTACATACTTTTTTTTTTTAATCCTGTTTCATCTTCTAGCGTTGTCAGGGCTCCACGTGGTGGTTATTTAGGCCCACAGCTCATTGGGCACACGGCAGACGTGGCGGCCAGCCCAGTCCTACTTCAGCTTAGCGGCTTTTTGAGCAACGTCTGTAATCTGTGTTTTGGAGCGCAGCCACTCTGCGCTCCAAAACACAGAATACCGACGTTGCTCAAAAAGCTGTTGCGAATATGGTTTGTCAAATTGACGTCTAGAATACTGCGCTCCATTGCACGTTGGCAAACCGTTTAGACTTTTAAATGTTTGTCAAAGACCAAGTCTCAGAATGGCGAGCACGCACATGTCCATCATTTTTCGCAAGGGGAACAATACATCTCACGTGGACGAAGTCGTAGGCTGAAGCTATCTGAGCTCACTTCATGTTTTTTTTTTTTTTCAAATCCAGTAGGTATAAAAATAATCTGTTTAAAAACTACAAGAAAAACTTAAAAGAAAGAAAAACAATTTAGCTTAACAATAGTATGTAGTTAGCGTAGTTACACTAACGAGTAACATTCTCACAAGTTGAGATAAAATAGCATTTCCACAAGTGAATGGGAGACAAAGCCGTAGACTTGCCAAACTCGATTTTCCCCCCAAACTCGAACGAAACCAGTCCATCTGTCTACCACTTAGTGATTAGCACATCCGAAAAAAATATATCGATATTTCTCTTTTTTATCGACTAAAATACTCAGAAGTTCAAAACAGTTTTAGCCTGTAGGTATATCTTATTCATAACTGTGGCTCTTCAATTTTTGTCCGGGTAATAATCATTTAATATATAGCAGGATTTGGTAAACCATATAAACTTGAGTGACTATGACTCATTTATTATTTTATGCGACGTTAAGCGGACATTGTCTCACTCGTTTATAGATATTTAAAAAACAATCAATCCATTGTTATGATCGTGATTATGATCGTGATTTGATTTTTTTACTAAAGTTTTATTGGTTGCGTTTTGATTTGAAGCTCGTAAACGCCCCGAGCTTTTATTATTTACTTACAAGAACAATGATTTTAATATTTTATCGTCGAGGAAATCGGAGTGCCTATAACTCCGCAACGGCAATATTATAAAGTGTGTAAGTATTTTATTTTGAAAGAATATATCATTGAATATTAACACGTCAAGAGAAAACACAATAACAAATTATCACTTGAATTTAAATGGTGATGATGTGATCATGATTTTATTAGCCGACATTTTATTACACTTGTTTAAAATCGTTAAATGACGAGGAAAAACGGTTGATTTTTACTGTCGATCCAAGATCTTGTCCAGCGCAGTATATTTTAGGATAGGCTCAGGTATACCATGTTAGATACGATATGATGTATGATACCTACATGTCATGTACAACTGTGGTTAAAAAAATATTTTATTAACCTGTTCCTTATAATCATAGTTGGTTCGTTATTGAATGAGCATGGGAACATTCTCTACAAACGTTTCATTCATAAACCGTAGCAACAATTAAAAACCTGTCTACAAAAAGTAGGTATTAAAAATAACAATTAATGTTTACATTTTTCCATTCTTAAGCTTTTAAAATTAATGACAGGAAATGATAACCGAGCTGTTTTATTCAATCAAGACGATAAAAATGCGCAATTTAACCAAAAACATTTGAGTAATTAAAACAGTAAAGTCCTTGATGTTCAAAGTAATCAGGAATAATATTTTTAATTGGCACATGCTACGTATAAACCCATATACCTAGTAATACCCTCTAATTACAAATTTTCTGAAAGGAAACCTATCATAATTATTACTGTATATAAATAAATAAATAAATGTATGCTATGCCTAAATCATAATTATCAAAAACCATGCGGTAGAGCCAACTCAAGCTCAAAAACGAAATCAATCAAAAGATGTACCTGCGCCATTTGCTGTACTGGTTGCGCCAAGAAAACCTTTAATTTTTTTATTTTTGATAAGAAGTCGTCACGACAAAAGGCACCTGTCTCGTTGGGCATCAACAGCCGGCGTGCCGTCGTATTTCCATGTTTCCCGTAATGACATGTCATTTCACTAAAACATCGCCTCCACAAGTAAACATGAACCCAAAACATACACGCGTCGATATCTCATTCAAAATATGAACCGGAAATTCAATTACATAAAATAAAATTTTAGTACACATACCTACTTCAAATAATGAATTAAAACGCAAAAACGACGCTCGAAATACGTTATCGTGAAACTTTGATTAATTATCGTTCGAAAAAAATCTCATGAATGATATGAATTATGTAAAATGCCTATATGTAAGTAGGTAGATACGAGCGAGAAAAAGATGCCTAAAATTTACGATTAATGAGTTCCTTGGCTTTTACGTTATATATATGTACGAGTAAAAACGATTTTTCAGACCGGCTAAAGGCCTCTTTGGAGGAATATTAGTTAACACTGGTTATCTGCATAATGAGTTACTTAGATAAGTTTTTTTTTACGTAAGACGAATAATTATAGACGACAGGAAATGTTTAATTTCTTTAGTCATTAAAATAAACTAAAGTTTCAATATTTTTTACCTGCAGCTCTTACAATTATCGATATCTTTTCAAAATCGTTAAGCCCATCCCTAAGGGCTAGGGTTCTCAAAGCGGTGTTTATTGGAAGTGTGCCGGAGACGATGTCCTTCGCCATAAAGTATTAAAGCACACAAGTATATTTGCCTTTGGTATGTGTTATATTAAAATGATGAGGTTTTTATATTATGATCATCATTCCCCTCATGAATATTGCTCTTAAAGAGCCGTAAAACAGGCCTTTAACAATGGAAGTGTTCATAATAACAGTGTACCTTGTGAATAACTTTATTTGTTTCCTAAGAAGTTTAGGACAATAATCAAGTTGCCTTTATGTTTGTTTTTTCTGTTACAGTTCTTGGTAAAAGAAAACGTTCGTGGCTAAAGGAAAAATGGGAAATGATTTTTTTTAAAGTTACTCGACTTTGGTCCAAAGTTTGCTTGCAGGGTGAGACGGCTCGTTGGTCTTAAGCAAAGTGCTACTGCTGAGTCTGAGGTCCTGGGTTTGATTCCCGGGTCGCGCAGTGTTATTCCATCTGAAACTTCTCAGTAGCAGCCCGGAGTCTGAATTTGTGACCGGTTGATGGCAGTAGGATCGCCCCCCACTACATGGGACTTAAACATTACTGGTGAAATGTGGGTGTACTGTAGGTACAGGGTCCGTACAATGACGTGTTAACGCCATCGTTGTTCCAGTGTCAGACAGAGATACAGCTATACAGGATGAATAGCGCTATCTCTTTTTCACAACGGACCAACGATGGCATTAACACGTCATAGTACGGACCCAGGTCTGTTTAACCTTTCGGGAAATACATTCGTGGCGTTATGATGTTATTTTTATTTAGGAATCCGAGGGGCCCGTGGCTAAATAATAACAGCCACACAGGTCGATCGATCAGGTTAAGCTACGCTTGCCGCGGTTAGTCTGTGGATGGGTGACCATCTTTACATACCGAGACCCCTCCGTGCCTCGGAAAGCACGTTAAGCCGTTGGTCCCGGCTGTCATTCGTAGATCTTTGACAGCCGTTACGTGTAGTCAGAAGCCCGAAAGTCTGACAACCAGTCTTACTTAGGGGTATCGTATCACCCAGTAACTGGGTTGTGGAGGTCAGATAGGCAGTCGCTCCATGTAAAATACTGGTATTCAGCTGCATCCTGTTAGACTGGAAGCCGACCCCAACATAGTTGGGAAAAGGCTAGGCAGATGATGAATCAATAAAACTTCATCTTTCTATACGAGTACGCCACGCCTCATACTTTTATAAAATCTTATCCAGATTAACCTACCAACGACTACGGTCTAAAAATATTCTCACGGTAGACGCCGTCTAAATATAAATATTCTAAATCCCTTACAAATAATAACAGGTCTATATTAAAGGGTCACAAACGTTGAAAGAGGTGACCCCTCGAAAGCCACAATGAACGTAAGGTAAGGTCAGGTCTTTCACTATAGATAGAGGGCAGATATAACAGAATTTATAATACCTGTGACATGTAGTTACTATGGAGATATCGAAGGGAAATATAATAAAATTCCACCTGCTTCCGTACTATAGAAATACCCATGTCTAGTTGATAATAGAGAAAAGGGAAGGTCAACTTGGTTAATAGTCAAATTTCACCTGTGTGTGCCCAACAAGTGAAGTTATGTCATATCTTCAAAGATCCATGACATATGTAAATATCATTTTATGGGACACGGCTAAATATAGTTCTGATTGTTGATGTGAAATACACACAGCACAGTTCCCTCCCGAAAAGAGGAGGCGTGTGTCTCAGCAGTGGGAACATTATACGCTGATTATGGACGTAAAATAACAAACTTATAGATCACTTGAGCTGTGTAATTTTATTTTGATAATAATAATTTAAATACACCAACTATAAATTATAAATACTAATAATTTCACTAGCATTCGATAGCGAAAATAACTATATCAAATGCCACAAAAAAAAATAGTGATGTTGCTTATTCCCCGGATAATCTCGAGGTCATCGATATCGACACCCAAAAGCTACAAAGATTTACCGCTCGAAAACTTATTGACAATTACGGAGCACACCTCACCTTTGCACAATCAGCCTGTAATGCTCCCACTGTTGGAACTCAGGCCTCCCCTCTGTGAGAGGGAGTGGGCTGTAATCCACCACGCGGGCCCAGTGCGGGTTGGTGGGTGTCACATGTATTCGAATTTTTGGTTTTAGGACATGCCGGTTTCTTCACAATGTTCTCCTTCGAGGTTTTAAGAGCAATGGTGATGACATAATTTACACAAAGTAAATTGCCTGCCTGGGTTCAAACCTACAACCAACAACTCGTAAGTCACGGCTGTTTGGCCACCGCTGGGCCGCCATTGCACATTACCTTAACCCATTCCCTGTCCCATGAATCACATATGATTCATGTTCATTGTTTAACTATTGTGTCTACTTTGTGGACAGGGAACCTGTTAAACAAGTATATTTTTCTCACTATTTTCACAGTAAGGATTTTAAGGACTTACGCCTCGCCCTTAAAGGCTGGTACTCCGAGGGTAACATACATAAGCGATCAGTTAGCCTTCGGGCTTTGGACCTGTTTTACATAAACCCTCCTTAGACAATTTATGTGGCACAAAATAGCTAAGGAGACAAAATCGAAGTATTTTTAGTCTCAAACCTAGAAAGAACTTGACAGGCCTGCTTTCTGTCAAGAAAACCTTAGTTGATGACTGTTTGACCACATATATAGTCCTCCAGACCGTATTTGGCCATGGCGGCCAATCTCAACGGAGACTAGCCTTCGGTGCGGGAGATATTACAGTGCACAAGGGTTTGCGCCGACAGAGGTGGACTCGCTCTTCCCTCACGCCTCTCTCTCCGTTAAGCCGTTGGTCTCCGGTCGTGTCGGATTGTGTGCCGTCCCATTGGTCTTGATCACATACATACATAAGCTCACGCCTTCTTCCCATGGGGGTAGGCACAAATGAACGCCACCTACATACATACTCCTTTTGCTTCGGTTATTGCAGTTGGATGGTTCCAAAATAAGATAATGTTAGACCAATTTTTAGAGGCAGCACGTGTTTTACATTAGGTACCTACTGTTAAAGTGAAATTGTTAATACCAGTTGAATGAAATAACATTATTTTAAACAGAAACACAAAAATACACGGCTTCCTAATTTCATATGAAACAAAAACAGATCATTCGTCGAAAATAAAATAAAAAAGTATTTAAAACTTTTTCTGTGAAGGGATAAAAAAACTGAAAACAACCTCAAAAAAGGCTGTATTTCGTACATTGAATATGTATTGCTATTCTAATTAATTGTCTGTCCTCTGCCTGTATGTGTACGAGTAAAATATGGTTTCCTTTTGTTTGTGAAGGTCACAATAGGAAGTCACCGTTTTGCTTGGTATTTACTTATATTTTCCTTTTATTAGTTTCACTTCATTTCATTTTCATTTGTATTATAAATACTGAATGTCGGCCCTGATGGTAATGCCAGTCGGAAATACCGCAGCCACATTCATTGTACTGTATAATAATAATGATAATAATATTCCACAACTTTCACACAAAGCCCAAACTAAGCAGAGCTTGTGCTATGAGTACTAGACAACTGATAAACATACATATATGTATATTTATAAATACATACATGATATTATAGATAAATTACACCCAGACAAAGAACAAATGATCGTGCTCATCACACAAACATTTGTAATTTTTTTTCTGCTGACAGATAATAGTAAATCCAAGACTTACCTTATATTTCATTATCATCATCATCAGCCTGCAGCAGTCCACTGTTGGACATAGGCCTCTCCTATAGCACGCCATTCAATTCGATTTTCGGCAACTCGCTGCCTTATACGAGTATTTACCATAACATTATTGTGGTTGATATTGCTGTCACCTATAGTCTATCAAGTAACCTGAGGTCAAAATGACCTCACTTCAGTTATTAGATAAACTTTAGGTGACGAAAATATATTATACAACGTGTAACGTTAAATGCGCAAAACCTGAAAATAGTTTGATCAGAATAACGAGCAGAATTAATTGAACCACTTTTTAATATAGGTCACATTTTTCAAAAAATCTTCATTAAAAACGTTGCCGTGTCTATTTATTAATAGGTCAAGCAACCCAATGTCAACGCGGCGCAGCGGCCCGGTGACGACTCCTCCCTCGATAAAGCGTCGTCGCAGACGCAAGAAACGATCAGAATGGCCAGTAAAACTAAAACAGCACATAAAACCTTTACAATTTTTTTTATGACTTCTCTGCGAAATAGGTCAATTGAATTAAAAATCAGGTGGGGTGTCTAAGGTTTTGTGCATTTAACGTTACACGTTGTATAGCTTCTACCCGTGAATTCGTAAGCGTGAAACTTCTTTTTTCGTCACATCGCGTCGCCTACCCGCGCTATGACTTCGTTTTCGTCACATCGCGTCGCCTACCCGCGCTATGACTTCGTTTTCGTCACATCGCGTCGCCTACGCGCGCTATGACTTCGTTTTCGTCACATCGCGTCGCCTACCCGCGCTATGACTTCGTTTTCGTCACATCGCGTCGCCTACCCGCGCTATGACTTCTTTTTCGCTAAGCGTTCTATCCGAGTTTTTTCCTATTTCCTTGGCACCTTAGGGTCTTAGCGTGATGTTAAATAGCCTAGCCTTGCCAAAGCATTGGGCTATAGAACGCAAAAAGATTTTTTTCAAATCCATCTGGTAGCTCCAGAGACATAGCGCGTTCAAACAAACAAACTCTTCAGCTTTATTACTAGTATAGATGGATTAGTTCAAAGTTACTGCAAAATAGCTACTCTTGATTGCAAAAAAAGATGCCTTTAGAAAAGGTTATTTTGCATACAATCTAGATGGCAGAGAGCACCACAAAACAAGTTCTATCTTATCGTACTTAGTTTAAGTGGTTTATTTCACATGACTTTATTTATGTTGTAAATTCCTGCAATTATGTATTTTTATCACGTAATTGTTACTTTATAGCACCGACGCGACGTCTGCTGTTACATTAAAATTACATTGTAACTGTTACTATCTTTGTCTCTACCGCTCACGTAAAAAGATTATAATTTCCGAAATGTCAACTACTATAATGACATAGTCCAGCCGGTCTATTCTGAAAAATCTCACCGTTAAAACATAAGTGAAGTGAGCGGTGCCACCAGCACCCTAATCGCGTAACATAAGTGAAGTGAGCGGTGCCACCAGCACCCTAATCGCGTAACATAAGTGAAGTGAGCGGTGCCACCAGCACCCTAATCGCGTAACATAAGTGAAGTGAGCGGTGCCACCAGCACCCTAATCGCGTAACATAAGTGAAGTGAGCGGTGCCACCAGCACCCTAATCGCGTAACATAAGTGAAGTGAGCGGTGCCACCAGCACCCTAATCGCGTAACATAAGTGAAGTGAGCGGTGCCACCAGCACCCTAATCGCGTAACATAAGTGAAGTGAGCGGTGCCACCAGCACCCTAATCGCGTAACATAAGTGAAGTGAGCGGTGCCACCAGCACCCTAATCGCGTAACATAAGTGAAGTGAGCGGTGCCACCAGCACTCTAATCACGTAACATAAGTGAAGTGAGCGGTGCCACCAGCACCCTAATCACGTAACATAAGTGAAGTGAGCGGTGCCACCAGCACCCTAATCGCGTAACATAAGTGAAGTGAGCGGTGCCACCAGCACCCTAATCGCGTAACATAAGTGAAGTGAGCGGTGCCACCAGCACCCTAATCGCGTAACAAACTTTCAGTCACAATCTGAATTATTTTAAAGGATATTGCGACTCTATTGCTTCATACTATGTTCGTAAAATCTGTCTGCTCAACAACGTAAATAACGCAATGAATGCTGTTGAACTGTCAAAATGAAACCCATTACTACTGTTAGTGTGTTGCGCGATTACCTCGCTAATGGGGTTTAACACTATTGACAGCTCACACAAAGCTCAGTTCACCTAAGGTTTCACCGTAAGATTTATACAAAATAGATCAGCTGAATACGAGCTACATCTCAGCCCAATATCAGCTAAATTTTTTTTACAAGTTTAGCTTAAAGACATTATATGCAAACCTACCTACAAATACACTTACTTTTGCATTAAGAAAATTGGAGAGTAAAAATTGTCCAAGAAAATGTCTTGTATGTAAATATTAACAAGTTAAGAGAGTAGGGTCTTCCCCCTAAGGGACGGTTTAAGCAAATACCTACCACAGTTATTATTAAAGAGTCTCCGTTTTAAGGGTTTTGGGTCAAAAAGATATCCGGAAGCGGTACGTGCTTTGAAAGATAATTGAAGACATTTTTGCAGATTGATTCTTCGTCTAGGAGCAAAAGAATTTTATTTATGCATTATTTAAACAGCGTTTCCTTGGAATCTTGTAAACACCGTTTCCTTATAAAAATGTATTAAACTATACCTACCTACAAAAGACATTAGATGCGCAAACATATTTCCTGGAAAACCTCACACATTGCTTAAGGAAAATATCGCTAAAATGTTTAACATTATTTATGAGAGCAGTCATGGCACAGTGGTAACCGCCCCGACTTAGGAGTAGTACAGTAGGTCGTGGGTTCAAACCCAGGCAGGCACGTTACTTCGTCTAAATAATTTCGTGACCACTGATCTCAAAACGGTGAAGGAAAACATTGTGAGGAAACCGGCATGTCCTGAAATCAAGAATTCGAAGACATGTGACATCTACCAACCCGCACTGGGCCCGCGTGGTGGATTACATACAGCATACAGCCCACTCTCTCAGAGGAGGCCTTTGGCCCAGCAGTGAGAACATTATAGCCTAATATTATGCTACAGTGTGCGCTCCCTTATTCCTTATTATTGGGTTATTAGAATAAAATTGTAACATGTGTATATTTCAAAATTGCCCAGTTACGTTGTTCATGTGATACCTAATCTTTTTGAGAAAACTAAAAAAGCTCGAAAAACAAAGCGTGAACACACACCACATTGCTGTCACTTATGAAAGTTTATTTGTATGATGTTATGTAGTTATTTACATGTTACAGTGACATTGTTATCGACGTACAAGTGACCCACTGACGGACTCCGGTCCGCTTCAATTGCATTCATTTCCTCTCCAAATGAAATTCGCACAAGTGTAATGTTTTCAATATTACGCAGTTTATTGGAGCTGCTTCGTTTTATTTTTCAGCATTTTGTTTATAGTAGCGTTTTCGGATATGAAAGGGTTCTTTATTTCTGAAATGGAAAGCATGCCAAAATCGATTTTAGATGTGCTGTATTTAATGCCATACTTCCTATAATATTGTCTGAGATAAATACGGACAGAATAAAATAAAAAACCGGCCAAGTGCCGGTTAGACTGGACGCCGACCCCCACATAGCTGGAATAGGCTAGGCAGAAAGACTTACTATCTTTAGCTTCGATCCATCATTTAGGCAGGTGCGAAAATTTAGTTCTTCAAATCTTTTCTAAAAATGATATAGAAGGTATAGAAAAAGCTTTCGCGTCCTTGATAAGTGAAAACACTGCTATCTATTTTGACAAAGCAAGCCCAAACTAAACTAGGAAGTCATCAAAATAAAGAAGTTGTATGAAAAGACATTTCCTACGTTAATCCATACGATGACCTTACACAACTTAAAACATGAGCAACAACGCTCTCTCAATTTAATCTTGGATAGCTAAAGGAGAATATTTCTGCTATAGTTAGGTAATATATCTCACATCAAAGGAAAGAACACAAACAAAACACTGTCAATTCCTAATTACATCTTCCACAAACTTATTACACGTCCACTATACCCAGACCTCTCATAGAGTCACTAGTAGCAAAGGCCAACATCAACATCTCGTCTTTTTAAACTAGTTCCGTATCTCCCCGCATCTCAAGCTACACTGAACAAGCAGCAAACTTCCGAATTCTGACACTCGGAAAAAACACATCTACTCGACTTGTTTGCAAATATTAATTAGACTTCAACGTTTTGGCTTCATCATACGATGTGTTTTTTTTTGTCATTTTTTTTAGCAACTGTCGAGACGTTGTGGAACCAGTGTTTGGGAGCAGCTGGTTTCTAAATGGTCGTAACGATTCTATTTTTACATGGAATTATTCGAAAGAATTAGCACTAATATAACTTTTCTATAATATTTTAATTTAAGCTAGTCTATTGAAACAATAAGTTAGGTCACAATGTGCCTGGCGGGGAGGAACGCTGACACCTGGCAAACAGGAAACGTCCTAGTTTGGGTGCCAGGAGTTTCAAAAAATCCAGCACGTACTTAGTCTAATTCCTATTAGAATCTAAGTTACTTAAGTAATGCATTGTATTGTGTGCATTGGGTCCCGATGATATATATTGGGACCCTGGGGTCCCGGACCTTTGGACCTTTACCTAGGGCCGAAGCCAACTCGCAGAGGCCCAATAGACGTTTTTAATGAAATGCGGTAGGTACCAACCGACAAGATCATTCCGACCGATTAAGTAGGTATGTGAGAAGAACTTTCAAGATATCAAAGACGCTTCCTCTTAACACTACATCAAAAAAGCTCAAGTCTACGAAGTTATATCTAAGCAGGACCTAAGACATTTATTTCCTTTGCTCCAAGAACTTCGTCTGTTACAAACCCATCAGTCTCCAGAATCCGTTAAGCCCTAAATGTCCTTTAGTTGAAAATTTAAGGATTTTATTAAATACAGGGTCTTTAGAAAACTTGGGTTTTTGTTCTCAGACTTCCTTTGTCTATGAAAAGGGTATCTTCTAACGTAAGGTTCCGTCTCGCTATTCCAAGGACACTAACTAATCATGCTATGACGCATTTATTTGCGTTTTAACATATTATTTTAGCAAACTAATTAGCAGATCCCGTCAATTGGTATAGTAACTGCGCAGTTTTTCAATAGAATTCTAATTAATTGTGTTAAATCTTCCAAGTTTTTCCTCAAAGCGATGTCCCTTCCGGTTTGTAGAGTAGGTAAATAAACGAATATTTATTTATCAACGACGGAGTCAAATCGGAGGAACTAAATTTCGATAGTTTCCGTTTTAGACCAAGGATCCAAATCCACGTACTTAAACGAAAATGTAGGTAGTTATGTTGTCAAGTGCGTATATCCCTAAGGCTACATGGACCACCCAAAACACCATAACTCCACAGTCCACATAGTACTACATCACGCATTACTCGAGCAAGGCTCAGCAGCACCACATTTGGTCAATACAGACGCGTGTACAGGCGGTGTGTATGAAGGATCGTGGTAGTATGCGCCCGCGTCGGGGCCCCTGACCTTGCTCGGCGCACGCTGTGCCCCCTCTACCCCGCACGGCCGCCCCCTCTACCCCGCACGGCCACCGCGCCCCTCGCTACACGCCACTTTGATTTCCACAAAATTTATGTAATCGACGTAGTAATATTAGAAAAATCATTGTAATCTGTAGTAGAGGTATTGTCATGCTAAGCATCTTCATTACATTTTGAATTGGAAAAAAATAGCGCAAGTCTTAGGTCTTCAGTGTTTTGTTTTGTAGATGTTTCTTTAGAGTGCTTAACAATCTTAAAATAAGAGGCTTTCGAACATCATGCTTGCATGCATTCAGGAAGTTTTTTTAATTGGTGCCTCTTAGGAATTCTGTCTTGAAATTGGCTAAGGCATTCTATTCAAAATTGCCAAAATAAACTGCGTAGTTTCTGAGTTAGCACGCAGCCATCCTATCGCCTTTCTACAGCAGTAACCTTTTCATTCTTTATCTTTTAAGAGTTAGGTAGGCTGTTAGCTGAAACAACCTGTGTTTAACTTATAATCCTAGATTTCGCTCAAGTTAAATAAAATTATGGTCAATGGGTTTCACACACTTTGCTTATCTCGATTACTTTCTAATTCTGTGAATGGACAGTTTTTTTCTTCGCTTTTGCCTGTCCTTAAATAATTTAGTGAAAGTAATTTATTACTTAGGTACAGTTATAATTAGTCAATTTTCATTAACAACTTATTCTACCATTTTTTGTTTACCAATTTTATTCATGTTGAACTATGTTGGCACCTAGGTGTAGGTATACCCAGATATAATAATGATAAATGGCATCAATTTTTCTAAACACCCACCGCGTTTAACTTACACTTTCGCATACGCACATTCCAGAGGATTTTTTATTACGCCAAGTTGTGCGAGAATATTATTGCCAAATTCATTTAAATGTTATCCACCTATTCTTTAGGTGGATAACATTTCTTAAAGCAGGAAGTAGCGGTTGGCAGTGGACTGTCTGTCGTAGGACCGATGACCGATGAAGGAGACTAGTTCTTGACTGGAGACCTCGAATCAGCTAACGCTGCGTGGGATGCACACCTAAACAACATGACTGAATTGTCTGCGGTACCTAGTCTAAGTTCATCAAAGAGGACACGTGTAATGACGTAATTTAGAAGAGGCCTATGGCCTATATTCGTACGCTACAACCACCAAGGTCGATTGGATTGGATAGATTGATTTATGTTACTTCAATTATTGGCCCAAAGTATGACCATTCAATATTTTCTGACGTATTTCCGATGTAATCCAAGTTGCTACTTATCTTGATGGCGGGAAGTTGGCACGGTGCCATCTTATTCAAATCAGCATGGTTACAACACTTACAACATAAGTTTTGGAGGAAATAGTAATAAAATGTGCTTGTTATGTGCCTTTTTATTAAAGCGCTTGGAGAATGCAAAAAAAAATGTGGTTTTGCGGCACTTGTAGGTACTTGTCTTATTATTTATTTAGCAATAACTTTTAAAGCTCATGGTTCTCATAGGGCCAAAACACATAACCGCGTTGCGTCGCCGCGCCGCGAGAATCGGCGGTAGCGGCACTGCCGATTGTAGCGGCGCGGCACCGCAGCGTGGCGCTAGTTCCAGCGTTATGACGTCATACTTGTTGACAATGATTTAGTCTGTTTCTATCACTCTAGCAAATAACACGTGTCAATAAACCCGGAAGCAGTTTTAAAATTAAAATGTCTGACTTTGACATCGATTTATTTATATCGTTGGTTCGGGAACGCCCTTGTTTGCCATTCTAAAGTAGGCGAAAAATTTATTTTCGTCTGTCTTTAATGCTTTGTATTTTCGAGAAAAGTACTCGCCATCGGGATTCATAGCCTTATTAAATGGATCCAGTATCTTCTTTGTCGTTTATTTAAAACAGAGTAATGTCTTTTTAATAACAAATAAGCAATAAGTTTCTCACGATGGTCCATGGCAGAGACACGTCTATCCAGAATCAAAAATCACGAGGAACTGGATACCCTACCATACGACAGTAAAATGCTCTTTTTCGCGACGCCGCAACGCCGCAACGCAAACCGCCGATTTTAGTGGCGCGGCGCCGCAACGCGGTTATGTGTTTTGGCCCATACTGTCGTAGTTTTTTTTCAATTATCAAACTGTATAATTATACATAATGCAGGCACCAGCAACATTGAAGTTGTGACATCTTTAAGTTGGTGTTTAACAACGATTAGGTCGAGAAGTTACGAAATCTAACTCTATATTCAGTTTTTTGTATTGTAAAAAAACATGTTTTCCAAAACTCATCAATTTAGGAATTAGTATTCTTAGGAAACAAGTGGTATGTTACCTTAGGTTTGTCTTCAGTTGTTCTAATAATATATCGTTGTGGTAATACAACGTGTAACATTAAATGCGCAAAACCTGAAAAGTTTGATCAGAATAACGAGCAGAATTAATTGAACCACTTTTTAATATAGGTCACATTTTTCAAAAAATCTTCATTGCCGTGTCTATTTATTAATAGGTCAAGCAAGCCAATGTCAGCGCGGCGCAGCGGCCCGGTGACGACTCCTCCCTCGGTAAAGCGTCGTCGCAGACGCAAGAAACGATCAGAATGGCCAGTAAAACTACACATAAAACCTTTACAATTTTTTTAATGACTTATTTTCTCTCTGAAATAGGTCAATTGAATTAAAAATCAGTTGGGGTGTCTGAGGTTTTGCACATTTAACGTTACATATTGTATATTTCTGTCGACGAGACATATTTTTGGGTTCTGAGTAGTTTTGTTTAAACATAAAGCAAACAGTGCAGTCTAGAGTGATAGATTAGAGATCCAGTAAGTCAAACGATAAATTAAAATTATTACTTCTTCCTCTGATTTGGGGCTTATGATGAAGTAAGAGATTTCTCGGAAGATGAAAATGACAAAAGGTAACAAATTGGCTTAATAACGCCTGGAGCCTGCGTAAAATGTGCGTAAGTAAAGTTATATGAGTATGCCTTTCGATGAAGGAGAAAGAATTATTGAAGAATATCTTCTAAAAAAGATCTGGTAGATGTAGTGTACAGTCTTATGAAAAGCAGAGTAATATTGCCCAATAAGTAGCGATGGTGTGTTAGTCACCAAACAGTGCGTCATGTTTCTCAAGACAACCCCAAGAGGCCCTGTTAAAACATCTTGGAAACTTCCTAGTTGCAATCCTTGGACATATTATTATCATCTTTGACAGATGATAATTTACACTATGCGAAAAAAAATCTTCGCTACAAATGTTATTAGAGTTAGAAGCGAATCAGGACCTACTTTATCTTCGTCTTCATTATCAAGCCTGCTAAGCTTAGCAGTTATCTTTACTAGAGCTTCGAACTTCTCAGCGTTAAAACATCTGGGCAGCCCAACATTTCCTCTAAAGCCCCGTTCGACACTCACAACCTTGGTTCACAATTTTTTGCTATTGTAAAAACGGTGCGAGGCCTCTGGTTGCGATCAACGATTCAACTTACAACATTAAAGATTAATCGCTTTATAATTGTACACGTTTTAATACTTGCCATGCGTTGAGTTTCTGTGTTTTAGCAAATAGGCCTTTTAGTTTTTGTGTAACTGTTAAGTGGTTTTGTTATTGTTTCGGCATGCTTGTGTTTGGGATTGTTGTGTTATTATAATTATCACCCCTTGTTCTTGAGCCTTTGGATTTATAGCTGTTTTTGAATTCACAGGTTCTTTTCTACAAGGTAGGATCTTTGAATATCAGAAATATGTACTTGGTGGTTTATATTTTTGTTTGCAGTATTATTATCTTGACATGTCGCGATGGGTAATCCCATTGTCTCAGTTACTTTAAGCTTAAAAGCTTAGTTGCCTCTGGGCTTTTTTATCCTTAACCCAATACAAAAGCATATTATTTCCGAGTCATAAGAAACAGTCGCTTACACTATCATATTCATAAAATATCAGCTGTAACAAAAAATTCTGAAGTCCCTAATACAATTTCTCCACCTAAAAACATCAAAGCTGCTAATAATAGCTCCCTCTGTAGGTCAAATCGATATGAAATCAGCTCAATAGAAAATAGTTCGTAGAAAAATGCTATTTACTTAATGGTTTGTCATTTTCTTATTAAGGACTGTATTCAGTTGGTCGCTGTGAGACTTTATGAGTCACCAGTGTATTGGACGATGAAATATTTATTTGTTGTAGTTTATTGTTGTATGCTGTAAAATAAATCACTTTTAATGGTTTTATAGAATATGATGTGCTTTATATGCAAATAATTTTAAGGAGTGCTTCTTGTCATCATGTATTCATTAGTGTGAGATATTGTCGATGATCGGAACTTTGCAGGAGGTCATCGAAGATGAAAATGTTGTCCAAGCCATGAGATCCAAAAAAGGTTAACTTTTCTTTATTAAAAGGGAGTTAAATATTAATCATGTCCCCACAAAGAGACAGATATTCAGACAGTTAAGAGCCTTAGCTAAATATAGACCTGATCTACACACCGCAACTGCATAATCCCAGTATCAATCAGACGAATCCGTCCGATTATCTTCGTACAAATATACGCAGGTCCTAATACCTAGTCAAGCGACTAGACACAAATTGGTGTATCACATAATAAACAGATATTTACGCAATCATCCTGACCTTGTGCCTAACCCGGTTCAGTGTTGTTGTCTGAACAGCTGACTCAGTACAAAACAATTTGCAGTGATTTGTGGGAGTTTGTGTTGGGTTTAGGCACTCTGCGACTCATATTTTTCAATGTGGTCCAAGTCTTTTAAAGCAGGCCATCATCTGTGAGTCAGTTTATCTAACCAATCTTTAATATGTACTCAAACTGGAGTAAAGCATGATTGTCTATGCTACAGCCGGTTTTCCGTTCATCATTTTCATTTCTTAAAGCAATTTATGCGTTTGCTTTAAGGTTTTAGTTCTTCCTTTAGTTTTCAGTCAGTTTCATTTGATAAGTAAGTAAGCATTTAAAGTTGCTCATAAATGAATACTGTGAAAGTTAGGTGCTAAGTTAGGAGTAAGTAAACTCTTTTGCATAGTCATTCTCTTGAGCGTAAATCTTCAAGAAGCCACGCTGAAGTTAGTACCAAATAACTAATTCAAACTATTATTTTAATGTATGACTTATAAATCCATTCATGAATCAAATAAAAACATTAAAAGATCCAATCTGTTTGTAACAAGCCCATTAAAATCAAAATGGTTTACTCGTAATAACAGTTTAAGTAGCGACCAATCACAATGTCGCAGAGGTGACCACTTAAGATGTTATTTGACATAATATTCAATAAATATTAATGGGAATCAATGCTGGAGAGAAAACAATGATACCATAGACTTTATTGCTTGTTCATCCATATTTATTGGCGTTTAAGATAAATGGCAATGTTTGGTTAAAGGTCGTTATGTTTTGCAGCTCATAATATATATTGATGCAATTATATATTCAAAGAGCTCTTTGTTGAGGTATAAGCAGTGGAAACAGCGAAGCGGCACAGCATGATGGATGAAATGCAAGGGTAGACTGGATGCGGAAGGTGGAGAAGCAGACGTTGCGAGGTTCTGGTTGAACTTGGAAGAGCCTGTAAATAACTTGAATCTGAAGACAGATTAGTTGATTAAATTGCAGGTGATAATTAATAATGTATTAATCCTTAATACTATAGGAGTAAGCTAGGGAATATAACTACAACCGAAATAATTATAGTCTTCAGCTAAAAATAGACCCTTTCTGTAAAACGTAGGAGGCTATTAATTAACTTTATATTGGTTGGTTCGGTTGGTTGTTAATATCAAAACATAACACTAAAACATCATCGAGTTAGGCTTTGTTTCTAATATCACTCCTTTGACAAACGTCTTATCTAAAGAATATCTTCCTAGTTCACAGTTCTCTTGTATCCCTCCATTAACTACACTCTCTTTATCGTTATTAACTGCAATATCTAGTTCAATATTGCTATCCTTGTCACCCAGTCAATATACCACACTATCAGAAGCCATTGATAGTCTAATACAACCCACAGTGTTCTATTGTCAACAACAAGTGAAGCTTTGTCAGACTAGACTTATTGATAGACGGAAAGATAATACTTATCACACAATAGTGATCTGTAGGATATCTTTAGACAACGTTATTGGAAATAACGGTATTGGAAATGTCGAGCATTGTCAGTTTCAGTACTTTCAATGTCGGTTGCTAATTGCCATCTGATACTTTCTTTGCTATTTCAATAACCTGTGATATGGGTTTTATGCCCAAAACTAGGTTAGTCGTCAAATTGTCAGTTTGTTGATGACGGTATTGTAATTTGAACTTGAAATAATTAAAGTCGGGACATCCATCGAAAGATCCCAATCGATGGATGTGTGTTTATCTTAACAAAAACTAAGAAATCTAGAGGTACGAGCACAAAAAGATTTTGATACAATACGATTACTAATAGTACAAGTTACATAAAAATAAGTTTTCTAGTTAACAACTCAATCACAAGATCAAGCTTATAAGATACTTACACGAATGTTTCAAACGAAAATTATTAATACTCCCGAATCTACGCGCGATTATTTACTCAAAAACGAAATATTTAATTGAACTAAGTACTTTACTTGATCAGAGGGCTGGCCTATTTTTAGCCCAAAGAACCAGCATTGCCATCCAACTTGGTAAAGCTGCCAGCCTATTGGGCACTTAATGAGCTACTGCCTTTTTTTTTGTTATATACTTGTATTATAATATATACATATATATATATATATTTTAGTTTTAGTTTGTATGTTGTAATTTTTGTGTCTTTGTGAATAAATGAATACTACTTGATATAACCAATTTAACTTCTTGAACACTTTTCAGTAACTAAAGACTACAATTGTTTCCTTTATCTTTTCTGAGAGTCCCAGTTGGACGCCATTAAAGAAGTTACAAGATTAGCTCATAGGATTATACTGTTTTTGTTTTCTCTAAGAAAACTTGTAGTATTAACGTAACAGAAACGTGGGTTTGTTTGGAGTGTAAATATTAATTAGCTTTAGAAGTCAACGAGCGAACATATTTATAACTTCCGTTTAATGTGGTGAGACTTTTTATGTATGTACATTTTCTTCTTACCGTAGTAATTTCCGATCTCATAATTAGTCATCAATTATTTGACATGATTTGCGCGCCTTATTTTATCTATAATTTCGTTTGCCAGCTTTGAAGTCGCTTTTAACAAAAATAATTTCAGTTTTAAAGACGTTATTAAGTTAATAATGTTTCGAAAAACAAATCGCTGTAAATTTCTTGCCAAGTTGTTAACAAAATATCTCACTAAGCTCTTAATTTAGTTCTAAACAAACTTGTGCCGGAAGGCGAGACTGTTGGAAATCCAGATGGAGTTCTAAAACTTTGCCTACTAACTATCTGTAATTATCTCCATAGCTTCGGCTACAAATTGACTTTACAGCAGTTAAGACCAAGTGGATTGACCATTGGGTCAATGAATATTGTCCTCTGACATTGTCCAAAGGGCAAGAACTAATTAAATGAAGGCTTAGAACGTGAGAAAGGATATTGAGCCTTGGATTTGATTTGGAGACTTGGAATAGTTATTAAAGAAATGAAATCGTAAATGAATTTGATGACATCGAAAAATATGAAGCATAGAAAAAAAACAACTCTCCAAGGTTTTAATGGAAGGCATGCATGTCCGTATGCGTTCTGTATTCCGAGGCATGTTGTTTCTAATAAAAGTTACGACTGCTTTATAGGTACCTCCCCATGGGAGTCGTAAGAACAAGTAAGTGATTAAAGCACCGGATGGTTGGAATGATGAGATAATTAAGAAACTCTTATAGGGTACTTTGGGAACATAATGCTGGAATAAACTGTTAGTACTTATACCTAACTTATTAAACTTGCTTCATTTCCAATGTCGCTATTCTAATTGCGTCAGCCAAAAAGAGGAAGGGTTTTTCAAAAGATGCTTTTGGAAATTCTGTATAAGATTCATCAAATGAAAAAGATGCAGTTGCTGCAACAATGGTCCCATAATAATTTGAACATGTAACAGCTGTGTTGTTGGAGTTTTTAATTACAATTAGTTTGCATGTATTCCCGGTGGACGGTTCTGGAAACAATGTACCTTATTAAGGGCATTGACGTCAGCCTGCTCAACAGGAAATTATACGTTTGGACATCCTAACAAGCTACAAGAATGTTTACAGAGTCGTTAAGAATCAACACGGCTAGTGTAATAAATAAAGAACAATATTCAGATTATGTGAAGGTGAAGGAAGTAGGAGGAAAAGAGACACAAACAACAAAAACTTAAACAAAAGGACGTAATTATTAAGGAGCACATAACTTATTTACGTTTGTATGTTGCTGACCCAGTGACTGAGAAACGGACACCAATAGAACTGTCCTTGAGTTCAAAGTGAGAAATTTGGAAAGCAATGTGATTCCTACGCGAATTCCAATAAGTAGGCCACGCAGCAATAAGTATTATGTTACTATTTACTATTGTTCTTTAGTAAACATAACACCAAACTTCTTGGAAACTCTCAAGAGCAATAAAAGTGAATGGGATTCTAAAGTAAGACGTCGCTTTGAGAGGTTGTAAAGAAATAAATGCCTAAACCGTACACGTTCGAGTAACAGTAAACTCGGGCGATATTCGCTAAAACAAGTATGATATCGTGAGAAAACAAGTTGTATCGATTACCTTGGCTTGCCTGTTTATCGCTGGTCACATCTCGAGATCTATATCTAGACTTACTTGACGGACCAAAAACATGTAGGTACGAGTAGGCTGTAAGTTAGGCCGGTGTTTGACCCGCCGTAGGCGACGCAAACAAGCCGAGCGCATGCGCCAGCCGCGCCGTAAACAGCGGCTCGCTCCCGGCCGAAAACACGTGGACGCTACAACAACCATCACAATCGACACAGATAAATAACAAACCGTCGGCGGCCGCCGCGATCACACCCAGCACCAACACTCGTAGTAATGTGACCGCCATAAAAACACAAGCATTTGCACAACACTCGAAATTTTTCGATTAGCGGGCTGCGTGGACACGTACAGCGCAGCCCGCTGCCTCCGGCGCACTGACGCTCCGCTCCGCACGCCCGCGGCACCGCGCCCTGCCCCGCGCACCCCCGCCAGAACCTTGTCCATTCAACGCATTTTCTGTCATAAGCAAATCGATAATGGCATTATACTTCCGCTTTGAAGCACGCGCGCTGCATCTAAACTATGTCACGAGGTACATCGGCGGGCGTGCGCGCGGCGCGTCTTACTCCACGCCTACCCGACACGCGTTGGATGCGCGGCTAACGTCAGTGGTCTCTGAAAGCGTCTCTGTAAAGTTTTCGAAGTTTAAAATGTTGTTTTAGTAGTTACAATCGCTAGTTTTGGCCTAACACGTTTGATATTAAAACTATTTTTGTTATTGCAAGGTTTAGTCGTTATTTTGATATGTAAAAGTGTCACGGCGAGTATTTTAATGTGCATTGTAATGTAAACGATACGGCCGACGACGACGCGGCGGAGGCTGGCGTTGCGTCGACAACACTAGGTATAAGTTAGGTTAGGTTAGTTACAGTTTGTGCATTATGACATCATCTTCGGATCAATGCCATCAGTGCACACTGGGTTTACGTTGGACGCAACGTAAATTGAAAAATAAATACTTTATTATTAGAATATTATTGTACCTATGTACTTACTGACACATTTTAATAGTAGGCAACGTGACTTGGGAATGTTATGATGCAATTGAAGAGGATCTTGTCTACTACATTGGTCAATAAATAGATTTATTAGTTAAGGTATATTTATAAGCTTCTAGGTCGTTAAGTCTGGCGGTAAAAATACTTTATTATTTAAAACTAGCTTCTGCCCGGATTGGCCTGGGTGGATGTCGGAAGTTATCCCACGGGGACGTGGGACCAGGACAAAAGCATATTATGTCCTTACCCAGAATGCCATCTATCTCCTTGCAAAATTTTATCGAAACCCGTTCAGTGGCTTAGGCGTGAAAAAGTAACATACAGAGTTACTTTCGGATTTATAATATTAGTATTGATAAATAAACTACTTATTTTACAGTGTGCACTTCAGCAGTTTCAACAGAAATACTTTGAATTGTTAAATAAAAAATAAATAAATAAAAACTAACTGCGTGTCCTTGAGTTTGGAAATGCAACCCCATATGGAAAAACCGAAGGTCACGTCAATTATCGACTGAGGGGGAGCCCTAATTCCGGGAGTACCCCTTTAACAGGAGGGTTGGTTACCCCTTTTGGACTAGTTAGCTATCACCCCCAGCTGGTCATAATAATGGGGTTAGCGCTAACTAACTGGCAAGTGCCGATACAGTAATGATTTACTGTCACGAAGTCCGCTTATCCGTTAAATAATACCCTTATTTAACGGATAAGCAGACTTCGTTCGTTAAGCTTGATGGTGTGTGGAAATACTCCGAATTTCGAATTATTACAGGTAAATCATCTTCTTGAAGAGAATAGCCCGAACCTACCGTGGGCCCGCGGGAAGGAGTATCAGAAAGTGAGCAAGGCGGTAGGACTAACTAGTCACCCTTGTGATATACATTAATAGGTAAATGAATTTGTTTTACATTTAATTTTGTTTCCTTTACATTCTATGATTTTCTTGTTGTATGTTTTGATTGAAATGAAGAGATCGGAAGGAGAGCCAAGGTAACTGCGGTAGCTTCAAGAATTGCTAAACTTAAGTGGCAGTGGGCATTATTTGCAGAATAGATGGCCAATGGGGCCGAAAGGTTCTGGAGTGGTGACTGCATAATGGAAGATGTAGCGTTCGAAGTTTCCCACAAGGTGGACCGATGACCTGCTAAAGGCCGCAAGAATCCGCTATCCAGCATACATCCGAAGCACAAGAACCACACACACAGCACAGAACCGGTCAGGGGCGGTGCTTGGGGGAGGCCGATGTCCAGCAGCGCACGTCTTTTGGCTGAAATGATGATGACGATGATGTTTTGATTTATTTTAACATTTCCGCTTTGTCAAACTAGCTGTGGGTATCTAAATCTAGATTAAAAGAGAATGGTGTCTCCTAAATTGAGAGCGCACACTAGTAATGTCTCTGAAGTGCGATTCTGTAACCATCTCACCGTGAAAACTTAGGTGAAGTGAGCGTGAAGTGAGCTGTCAGTGTCATCCCACCTGATACTAGGGATTGACCAAGCATATACAACCATAATCGATATTTTGATAATATTTTTATGCTAATTCTATTGATCATCACTACATAGTATAAAACAAAGTCGCTTCCCTGTCTGTCTGTCCCTATATATGCTTAGATCTTTAAAACTACGCAACGAATTTTGATGCGGTTTTCTTTAATAGATAAAGTGATTCAGGAGGAAGGTTTATAGGTATAATACATGCATAATATAGTAGAGAAACACTGATAATTTTAGAGGTTTCTAATGTGATGTCGTAAATAAACACATTTTTTGCGCTTAAATTGCAAACGCTGGCTGAACCCGTCGAGATAGATCAAAATAATGTACTACAGTATTGTACATCTTAAAAAGGTCTACAAAAAAGTCCGCGATGGTATATGTCTATCTCTTAGGGATAACCCACAATAACCATTTTTTATCCTATACTTTTTACGAGAAATAATGGCTCTAAAATTATCAGTGTTTCTCCATTGCACCCGTGCGAAGCCGGGGCGGGTCGCTAGTTTTATATAATTTCAGCGCACTAGCGTTGAAATTATATAAAATGATAAATGCAAGTTTATATTATAAACTTGCATTTAATTTTGTAGCCTCTGTTAGAGATCCAAATAAACAAATAATAAAAGCCTGGGCTTTTTGTCCAGCAACAGTGTTCCTGTATAGGAAACAATAACCAACACAAACACACTTAGTACGAGTACCCAAGCCTAATGTGGGTGTAAGGCAGACTTGTATGTACCAAATCAAAGTAATATAACGTGTAACGTTAAATGCGCAAAAACTCACACTCCCCAACTGATTTTTAATTCAATTGACTTCTTTCAGAGAGAAAATAAGTCATTAAAAAAATTTTAAAGGTTTTATGTGCTGTTTTAGTTTTACTGGCCATTCTGATCGTTTCTTGCGTCTGCGACGACGCTTTATCGAGGGAGGAGTCGTCACGTCACCGGGCCGCTGCGCCGCGGTGACACTGGCTTGCTTGACCTATTAATAAATAGACACGGCAACGTTTTTAATGAAGATTTTTTGAAAAATGTGACCTATATTTAAAAGTGGTTCAATTAATTCTGCTCGTTATTCTGATTAAACTATTTTCAGGTTTTGCGCATTTAACGTTACACGTTGTATAGTAAAGGACTCCTCGTCCCTATACTACCGGGTCGGATCAATAAAAAAATTGTTTGAAACAAAATTAATCTCGTAAATATTTAAATAATGAAATCATTTTACATTTTATATGATGATATGCGCTTGTGAGCCGGTTAAGCTGACTTTTTTCTGCCTTCGAAATTCGTATTGGCGTTCATCTCATAATTGTATGCCATTAAAAGGTTGCATGCCACAACTATGCAGGTCATTATCTCTATCTATTCCCAGATTTCGCTGTTGTTGCTTTGATTAAAACATATCTTATTATATTGTTTAACTGTTTAGTATAGTTTTTGTTAATTATTATATAAGTGTGTTAATGTTACAATGGTAAAAAGCACGATGGGGTTGACATATCTGCTTAGATAAAAACCCCAAAACAAAATAAATAAGTGAAGTTTTTTTAAACAAAACAACAACGACCACATTTGTACTGGATAGAGACATGGGTGGATGGATCACCACGCTTGCTCAAGCCGGGTTGGAGATGGATTAAATAAGAAAAGATTCCCAAAAATTTTGGAAACGCAATTTTTTTTTCTTTTATTCGTTTGAAATTTAAATTATACTAAAAATCTGACAACCAGTCTTACCTAGGGGTATCGTATTACCCAGTAACTGGGTTGTGGAGGTCAGATAGGCAGTCGCTCCATGTAAAATACTGGTATTCAGCTGCATCCAGTTAGACTGGAAGCCGACCCCAACATAGTTAGGAAAAGGCTAGGCAGATTATGATGATGATACATAGTTCTGCAAAATAAATCATTCAGTAGTGTTTATAAGAAGAATCCTTGAAGATAAGCTACAAAAAAGCTCGAAAGTGCAAGATAGTGCCTATAAGATACTAGCAGCGCCCCGTAGTTTCACCCGCATAAGTTTCGATCCCGTGGGAACATCGGGATGAGAATAATTATGCAAACTCAAACTCAAAGAATTTATTTCAAGTAAACCAATTATAGGCACTTCTGAATTATCAAGAGGTCGGTCAGTCAGAAAGATGAAGCTAGCTGTTTATATAGTGTTACGAGTATTATAGGTGATAATCCTGGTTATAAACTAGGTATCTGTGTGCTAAATTTCATCAAAATCTGTTCAGTAGCTTTTTCATGAAAGAGTAACAAACGTCCATCCATCCTGACAACGTTCGCGTTTATAATATTAGTAGGATTCGTGGAAGTTGGCTCATCCAACGTGGTTGGCAAAGTCATACACCTTAAAATCTCTGCAGTGCTCTCTGAACTACTGTTGCATCTCGTCGCGGACTCGTGAGTTCCACTCCCGCACGGAACAAACCATTATTATGGTCTACAGAGTGGTTGTTCTGTTCTCGATGGCTCCTGTTAGGTACCTACTGTCTTACAAGAACATAATTTTATTATTATGTACTGCAAATTCAAGATACCTACACATTTTTTGTCTTGGAATAGGTAAGTATGTACTTACTCACCTGATATCTACTTTCTTAAGTTATGTATGCTTTTGTACTTTACGTCTTTACGTATTTATATTGGTCAAGCACTTGGAGATAAGCTTATCATGCACTCATTGTTTATTTATTTTAGTTGGTATGCGATGCGGTATTTACTACCTGAACACCGATAAGAACCGTCTTATTGTGTGGATGCCCTCATCTCCTAGTCGTTAAGTAGTAGATAAACAGGATAAACTAGCCTGTGGGGCAGTCCCGTACTAACAAGTAGGTACTTATACATCCGTAGTTATAATGATTTCATAACCAAAGCTTTAGGCTGGTTTTCCACCCGAGATGTGCGAGGTATCTGGGTGATGCGACTGATGCGAGGAGGCGTAGCGAGGCTGTGAATCGGTGTGTCTACCAGAAATTTGCTAGCGGTGAACGGTGTGCAAATGTGTAGTGCGAGGATGCGTTGCTAACCTCGAAACAGTGTGCAAATGTGTGGCGAGAGGATGTGTAGCGGGCTCTTTTCAGATGCGATACATCTACCTCTGACAAACATCGTCTAGTGTCTGATATTTTTTCGCTCGCGTCCGTCCCTAGCGCACATCCCTCGCAACACATGCCTACCACACATCCTCCCCTTATTTTGAACATACAAAAACCACCGAGCCGCTCCGCCGAGCCGTTTCCACTAGAACTGCGCCGAGCGAGGCTAGGTAAATGAAGTGATTCTATTGGTTCTTCACAAACGCATCAATCACTACGCATCCTCGCACATCCCTGGTGGTAAGGCAGCCTTAACCTCGTAACGCCCAATGTACAATGTATTGAACAAAGTGACATACAGTATTACCTGTATTCCACATTGCAAACATGCATTTAAATTAATTAATGTACATTGGGCGTTTAGGAGAAGGTTTTGTTTTTAGTCTGGGCCGGAATGCCGTATGTAGCTTTGTTCAATACATTATACATTGAGCGTTTAGCTCATCTTGCGAAATTTAGCTTGGGCGTTACGAGGTTAAAATGGGCTTTTAGGGGCAGGTGCCCCTAAGTGCTATATACAGGTATAAGGTATATAATTTATACACGAAATATCTGAAGTGGTCATTGTACTCATCATTACGAACAACTTTTACTATGGGATCAAACCTGAAATCGCGAAAAAAAATCAGCTGTTCCCTACATTTTGACGTGTTACGCGAACATAAATGTGGGGTTCCCCAATTTTGGAAGATAGTTTTTCCCTTTTCATCGAAGAAAAACTCAAAAAGTTCAACGGAATTTGTCAAAATTAATTAGTTAACATTCGGCATTCACCCTGATTAGATACTGTTTTAATTTTGCCCAAATTTTATGTATTTTCCACGCTCTTCTTCTATAAAGAAGAAGAGCGTGGAAAATACATAAAATTTAATGGAAGCAGCCACACCCCTTGGACAAAATTGACCAAATTATTCGCAGCACACTAACATCCATTCTAAATGTGGCCTTGAACGACCGAGCGTGATTGCAAGCCACACTACCCATCCGTTTTGGTGGCCTCGCCGTCCGCAAAATTACCAGTATTAGCTTATTACCAGTATTTGCTTGTTCCTGTCCTCTGTCCACAGCACCGAAAAGTTGACCTTGAAGATTTTAGCCCCGTCCCAGGTTGACTCTGAAGTACCGTGCTTCGCTGACGCGGTGAACGCCTGGAAAATGCCTTGCCAGGATACAGATCGGCCCGTGAACCCATGTTCCCAGAGGCGGTGAGATGAGCCGCTCTGCAGGTTGGTACGGAATAATCGTATTAATACGTCCACCAATAATGCTGAGCATGTCCGCCTACTGGCTGTGGGTGAGTGGGAGTCGGGCCTCTGTCTTCAGGTGGTACCGTCACCCAACATAGGCACTTTGCTGTGACAACACCTTCTGGCTCGCTACTTGTTGCGTAGCTCCGCATCGCTGCCAATGCGGTGAAGGTGTCGATTGCCTCGGACACAATAGCTTATCCTCCAGTAAAAGCGCAAGCCGGGTAGCACGGCACGCCAGCATCAATGACATCATCCGTCGCGCTCTTGTCACCGCCGGGGTGCCAGCTGTTTTAGAACCCAATGGCTTGGCAGGCGACGATGGGAAGAGACCAGACGGAATGACCATAATGCCTTGGAAGGTAGGTAGGCCTTTAGTGTGGTATGCAATGTGTGTCGACACCCTTGCGCCATCCCATCTTCCAAGCACGGTGGGCTGTGCTGGTGCGGTTGCTGCAGGTGCGGAAAACCTCAAACGGCGCAAATACTCCAACCTCTTTGGAACTTATATGTCCCAGCCCTTTGGGGTTGAAACACTAGGGCCATGGGGTCCGAGTGCCCACCTATTATTTCGGGACATCGCCAAGCGGATGGTCGACTCTTCACGTGACCAGAGGGCTGGTCTATTTTTTGACCAAAGAATCAGCATTGCCATACAACGTGGCAAAGCTGCCAGCCTTTTGGGGACGTTTCCTATTGACAACGATAGGTACGGACGAATTTTTTGATGCCCTTTGATTATTTGCCCTCCTTTTTTATATACTTGTACATATTATTATTATTATTTTAAGACTGTTAGCTTTTTAAACTATGTAAATACCTACTTAATAAATGTAGATAGACCTTATACATACAACGTGTAACGTTAAATGCGCAAAACCTCGGACACCCCAACTGAATTCTAATTCAATTGACCTATTTCAGAGAGAAAATAAGTCATTAAAAAAATTGTAAAGGTTTTATGTGCTGTTTTAGTTTTACTGGCCATTCTGATCGTTTCTTGCGTCTGCGACGACGCTTTATCGAGGGAGGAGTCGTCACCGGGCCGCTGCGCCGCGCTGACATTGGCTTGCTTGACCTATTAATAAATAGACACGGCAACGTTTTTAATGAAGATTTTTTGAAAAATGTGAACTATATTAAAAAGTGGTTCAATTAATTCTGCTCGTTATTCTGATCAAACTATTTTCAGGTTTTGCGCATTTAACGTTACACGTTGTATATGTATACGAGCGGCAGAGGCAACTGCAGTCGTCGAGTACGACCATGGACCACTTAGTCACACACTGGAGTGTCCCGGTGTGTGACTAAGTGCCCGTTCACCTGCACCTTGGATGACTTAATGAACTCCACTGATGCTACAATCAACGTGGCCACCTATAACTGGGCTCAAACAATATAAAATATCGAAGAAGAGTACCATCGACACGAAAAGTAGAAGCCACGAGTGTCGACGTCGTCATGTAGGTATAATATTTCAGCACTACGCGCTCATTTAAAAAGCCTTAGCTAAATCAATCTAGCCATGGCGTAAGTTTAATCTTTGATTTTGGTTATTTTATTTGTTAGAATAAATACTTAAAGCTGCAATGCAGCTTTATTATCGTCATGATGGCCCAGTGGTTAGAGCACCTGCCTCTCAAGCACGAGGGTTGGAAACCGGGCTAATACCACTGTTACTTTTTAAATTCATAATTCACGAAGCGGAAAATTTCTGGTACATGTTCGTACATCCTCCTAGCGGCTTATTCACACTAAGGGCAGATGTGCGCTTCGGACGTAGACGCGCCGCGGAGGATCAATAGATCGCCTGCTTCGGGTGTACTCGCGCCTCGTGGCCTCGTGGGATACTCGGATGGGATCGCGGTTACTCGCGACTGGGCGCTCGCGCTCGCGCATCCTCGAGCATGCGCAAGTAAACGTTAGCGTTGATGTCTGCGTTACATTTTATACTTCAAGTCAATATAGATACTTATTCAGGGAAATTTAAAATGTCCTCGAGCATTCGCGATTTTTCCGTTTGGTGAAAACTGATACTTAAGTTAGGAAACCAGGACATATACCTAAATCGCCAATCTGCCTCGAGGAAGCGTGGTGACCAAAACTCAAGCCTTCTCTGTAGGAGAAGAGGCTTTATTGCAACCTTAGTGCATCAATCAAGCAGGTTCTCGTCCAAGCCATTTGCTAACTTTCATCATCCGATGATGACCGAAGTGTGTTACCACTTCGATGCTGTCATAAGGGTAGCCAAGTACCCTTATAACAGCATCGAAGTACTTGGGGACATGACGACTTGCGGTGTGATACCCCATGCTTCGGAAAGCACGCTAAGCCGTTGGTCCTGCGCCTGATCTCTCACCTGTCGTGTCGGATTGCTGCCCCATCGGACTATGAGAGTGCACCTTTGTTGTGCCATGGCCGAAGTTCGGACATAATAACACACAAAACTGGAGAAATACAACTTTATTGACAAAAACTCAGTTAACACTATGACATAAAGGTGCAGGGCAATTCTTCAGATTATTGTTAACAAACCGTAACACATATTACCCATATTAGAACATATTTTTGTGATAATTATTATGCAATGAGACCTAAAATAGACTCTATTGACACTGCAAGTTATAAATTAATGCACTGTGGAAACACAGCTAGTCCTTTTAAGTCAGAGGGATAGCTAATGATCTTTTAGGATAAAACAGCCTAGGTCCACTGTCATACTAGTCAGGTATGATGAATTATATTAAAAGGAAGCTTTACGGAAGTTTTCAGTAGCAGCTCAACTGTCACTAAAGAGACAATTACTTTTTCTATTGTTATCGATCTTTAGGAGATTTCTCGACATCAGAGCGGGTATCAAGATAATATATTAAACTCATGTCGCAATTAAAAAATATATACAATTTATTATATTGTAGTTATAATGACTACCAAGATGACGAATAATAGAAAATTATGGAACAAAAAGACATGTTGCGCGCACCCCAACTAAAATGGGATAAGAGAAGGAGAACCATGGTGATACCTATTGTAGTTATAATAATTACCTATATCATGTGGTATAGTCAGCGTCAAATATATCAGGCTGAACAGATATTTAAATAAAAAGGTTCTGAACCATTAAGAAAAAACATTTTTGGTCAATAATAAAAGTTTTAACTTGAAAAATACATTATAATTTGATAATTGCACACGCTTATATAATACAAAATAATTTGAAACCATTACTAAACTGATATAAATAAGTAAGTGATTATTAGATAGAAAAGAAAAAAAAACTTCACAAACACGCCAATAACTTATTATACTTGTGTAGTTATGTCTTCTGGGCACGTTTCCGGATGACAGCGACTTCGACGCCTAAATAACCTTTTGTTTTTGTATTTATTTTTATATAGTTAGTTAGTTAGTCTTTTAATTTAGTACCTAGTGTAAATAGTTAGTTACGAGATTATGAAAATAAACAGAAAAAGATGTTACAGATAACTTTATTATAATTTTGCAAGTATCAACTGCAAATAATGCTTTTGCAAGTCTGAAAGTACACGTATTCTTAAAAAATAAAAATTTAAACATGTCTGATGCGCAAGTAAAACCCAAGTAAACTTGAGCAAGTCACCAATATAATGCTAAATTATGTATTTTATCATTTCATCGTCAAAATAAATGCATATGTCCCACCGCCGACGAGGAAGCGACTAGCTATCGACTATTTCCTACAAAAGATTGTAGGTCTCTTGTCAGTAAAAGAAATACTTATAGTTGATCGCTGATCGCTGACTGTTTACACCACCGGAGAGAACTCAGTCGAACAAAGAAACGTATGCGTTCGGGGGGAGGGTGTCAGGAACGAAGTTTCTTACGATATACTCGTACGTACACACACACTCGTATATAATAATAGAAAGAGACAGAAAGAAAGTCGCATGGCGCTTTTTCCTTAAGTGGCGATTTCTAGTAGTCAACTCACTCACACGCTGGGACAGGTGCCAGGCTGGATGTTTCAATCGTCATATAACTTTTATCTGAGAATTAAATAACTAGAAGTTAATTATACAAATCGACATATTTATTGTAAGACAAAAGTTAGAAACTTTCATATGTATTATTAAAAGGAATGTGTGCGTGAAGACGAATAGCGTCAGCACATAACAGGCACATGCACACATACACACATTTCCAATTTCACCAGTATCCCGGACGGTACCGAGAGGTCCTGCGCTTACCCACATTCACAGCGTGTTTTTACACTTGGTAAGCATAAGTAAAGCGCGCATCCCTTCGTGAGATAAAAATACTGTAGACAACTAAGGTAGGTAAACAACTTTGTAGCACAATACAATCAATACGCAGCCGTTATAAAGATAAATTACGTTTTAGAAAAAAATCAGCTTTGTATAGCGTCGTCTCTGTCACTCATATATGTGTGACAGTTTCTGTCTAAAACTCTTCCTTCTTAAAGGCCCCGTACTGTACAAGTTGTAAAAAAAAGTAACTAATAATAATAGTTATATTCTAGTTTCCATCTCATGCAAAACGATACTATTATTTTTAAGTTATATTTTAAGACAGGCGGTTTTAAGTAGAGCAAAAGCACCAATCCCTGTCCATACTCTACGGGCAAAATTCACAGACGCTTCCAAACACTTTTATTTTGCTAAATAAAGTTAGCATTTCATACGAATATGAACCTTATTTACTCATGGATATAAGGTCCGTATCCGTACGAAATGCTAACTTAGTAAAGTCAAAGTGCGATCTGTCAATCTTGGACTATCTAAACTGCTGCTGTTACCCTACCGTCGCATTAGACTTGATCGGTAATGCAGCATTTCCTTCTTTTCGAAAATTCCTCCGAAACTTTCAGTAAGTCTAAGTATCTATTGAAAGTTTTAACAATATCATACGAACAGAAGACATCAATGCGTGTTTGTCTTCTTCATTTCATCTTACTCATAGTTTACTGAATTCTTGCACGTAAAACTTGCACATGTGTTTTTTTTGTAAGTATACTTGTGCAAGTTTTGACCCGGAAAAGCGTGTCTGAAAACTTAAATATAACACAATTTATTAAAGACCCTGGATTGATATGAAGTATTTATGCCATCATTTTCCCAGTGCGAGAGTGAGACAGAGCTATACATGACATATAGCACCATCCCTTTTTCTCGATTATGATGACATTAATACTTCATAATACCCTCGTCTCTTAAAATCATAGAACACTTTTGAAGAAGCACTTAACAAAAATTCTTTCTCCAAAAACATTTAATGACTAAAGTAATTAATAATAATTTTCATAATAGAACCTACAATATTGTTTAGTAAGACACATTAACGGGAAGATGAGGAACGTCTGCGATCGCGGCGGTCGCGGCGCGGGCTGCGCGAGCGACGCCGGCGCGTGTGGCGCTCTGAGCTTGAGTGGCGCCCTCTGGTAAGAAAATACTAGTATTAGTGTGTTAGTCCTCCATACAGCAAAGGTGGGTGCGGCTCCATGTCGTAACTTAACTTTGTTGCCAATACTAAACATTCGTTTTTTAAGCATATTGTTACTAACGACAGGCCTGCTGGTCTAGTGGTCAGTGGCCCTGACTGCTATGCTCAAGGTCGTGGGTTCGATTCCCACCTAGGACAAATGTTTGTGTGATGAGCACGATCATTTGTTCTTTGTCTGGGTGTAATTTATCTAAAATATGTATGTATTTAGAAATATATATGTATGTTTATCAGTTGTCTAGTACTCATAGCACAAGCTCTGCTTAGTTTGGGACTAGATGGCGTTGTGTGAAAGTTGTCGAATATTATTATTATTATAACAAAATATGGACCTGCCGTGCGATTCTGTAACCATCTCACCGTGAAAGCTTGGGTGAAGTGAGCGTGGAGTGAGTCGTTAATAGTCGTCAATCCCTAGCATCAGCATGACTCACAGCTCACTTCACCTTAGTTATCACGGTGAGATTTTTCCAGAATCGACCGGCTGGTGTGAAATAAATGTTAATTATTATTATTAGGAAAACGTACTAAGCGGCTTCTTGTAGTAGAGAGAAAAATAGAATTTAATTATAAATATTATACTGAGAGAAAACGGATCGACCAGATCCGTTCGGAATTCGTTCCTAACGGATGCGTTATTCAGTTATTTTACCTCTGATAGTAGCAACCCAACAGCAACCTTATTATAACGAGATTAAAGTTCACTATGATTTTTATAGCCTTGTCAGTGGTAGCAAAGTAATAGCACACTTATTGTAACGAGAATAAACATCACTGTGCTTTCGACAGCGATGCAAAGTAACTATGAAAGGACAGTATAGTTTTAACGATTTGCTTCTAAAATTAATTGTCCCGGCCGAGCTATGCGATCGACCCCGCATGGTGGATTGCGGCCCACTCCCACTCACAGGGAGGAGGACTGTGTGTCCAGCAACAGTCAGACACATGCCTGGAATTACTGCTTAAATAAACGGCGACTATTTGGCGCAGGCCTTAGGCACGATAATTATTAGTATTGCACTTCAATTCAGTTTTCATTTCATTATACCGCGTTCTTTTATGTACTGATGTCAAATAGTAACATCTTCAGTAAGAAAATTATAGGCAATTTTTTTAGGATGTTTTGATCGGTTAAGAATTTTGCCCCCTATTAATAAACGCGTAGTATAATAGAATCACCATACAGTTTTCTAGGTTTAAGTTCTGGCAAACTTAAACCTCGAAAAATGTATGGTGATTCTTGTTAATACAGCATACTAATTGCGTAACACACTTTCAATCACAATTTGAATCATTTTGAAGAATATAGATACTCCATTGGTTCATATGTTCGAAACATTTGTCTGCTCAACAACGTAAATAACGCAATGAATTTTGTTGAACTGTCAAAACGAAACCCATTGCTACCGATAGTGTGTTACGCAATTACCTCGCTGTTAGTAACTTTACTCCGCGTTTATAAACCGATTAAATGCCGTAATTACAGAATCAATTAAAAAGCCATTATGTCTCGCGTGGATCCACATTCATACGAAGGGTTAATAAGATGGTGATAGTATCAACTACTAACCTGGAGCTACTCCGCCTCCTGCGGTCTCTGTCAGAAGACCGGCGCCGTCTCTTCCCGTGTTCAGAGCCGGAACTATCCGAGGCAGACGAGCCTCGCTTCTTTTTGGCTTGAACTGGAGACAATACAATATCTTTTTTAGGTTAGTTTTTATCCGCGGTTTGTTCTACCTCTATCTAAAGGGGAAAATTGTAATGTGAGACTTCAGGGTGAAAACAGAAACAATGTACGATTATGTATGTCACTATGTATGTTATATTTGATTTTATTTTGAGTTTGAGATTAAAGAAAGGAACTATGAGCCTGAATTAGAAAAAAGAGTTCTTCCTTTATCCAGGAAACTAATCCGAATTTTATTCACAATCATGCACAAAACAGCTAAACCGATTTTAATGCTTATGGTACCACTTTGAAGCTGAAACATCAGAAGGCCAATTCCTGTAATTAAAACGTTCAAAATCTTGTTGCAATCTCATCTCAAAGACAATCAATGTCAAAAATGTAGGGAAATTAAAGGTATTTTGACAGATTGACACTGAGATCGCGAACATTCTTAAAATTACAAGAACTGCCGCTCTGGCTTCTGGGTGGCACTGATAAGGACCAAATACTGGGTACAAATAACAGAGCAAAATCAAAAGAAATGGCAATGTTTAAAGCAAACACACAGGCATTTTCCACTCACCAGCTTTATTCTCCCTGTCCCGTTGTCTGGACTTGATGAGACGAACTATTTCCATAAGTTCTTTGCGTGCTTCGTTCCTCTCCTCTTCCGTCTAAATTGAGATAAAATAATGTAATAATAAAAATAGACTAATTTTTCAAAGGGGCCATTCGAGTATTACGTAAGCACTACAGGGGGGGCGGGGGGTCTTTGCTTTGCTTATATTTGATGACATGGGGGATGGGGGGGTCCGGAAGGTGATTACTTCAGCAGTATTTATTTCTTCACTTTTTCGGATTTTCTACAAAATTTAGTCAGTTTTGGTTCGAACACATATTATTATGGCAACCCTACTTGTCTATGCTTGAAAACGAAACGCATTTTCAGGGATTCCCGGAAATAATTAAATAAATAGTTATAAGAGCAGTAGGCTCATGAATCAATAAAGAAACCATAACACATTGCAAAATGCATGAACCTACCAATGTTTACGTAAGCATGGGGGGGGGGGGGGGTAATAGCTTTGCTTACTTTTGCTGACGAGGGGGAGGGGGTAGTTAATAATTGCAAAAATCTGCTTACGTAATATTTGAATGGCCCCAAACTGACATTTCAAGTAACTACACTAATAAAACCATCAAATTATTTTTCTTTTGTTTTATCAAGTTTAGATATCGAAACCCATCACGTTTGCGGAGTTTTGCTAGCTAATTTAATTCAACCCTGTATATGGATGATGGCATAAATACTTACACCATCCTTCTTCTTGTCATCTTCCTGTGGGGTTCGCTCGCCACTCTTCTCTCTTGTCTCGGTCGCAGAAGGCTTCCGGTCACGAGACTTAGATCTATAAGAAGGTATTAGAGACCAAATTATAAACGTGCAAACCAAGAAACAGAACTTGATGTATAATGAAAAGGACTTCAAAGTTGTGAAACACAGTCCACGATACCACTCGGTAAAACTATTTAACAGGATGCTTTTACATAATGTCCTAATGAACATATGTGTCTATATTTATTTACTAGCTGCATCTCGCGGTACATATGAAGGATTCATTTCACCCCCATAATACTTTATTATTAATTTAATTTATGAAAGTAATTTTAGGTATGACCAATTCTAAATTACATTCAACCGCCACTGGCAGATGGTGTACACATAATGTATCACGCGAACATTGACAATCGATCTCCAACGATCTTCATGCCGCCTCTGTTACGAGGTCTGCCTTTTAAGTTGTGTCGTTCGCGAACCTCCCGCAATTATTAAAAAAAAAAAAAAAACATATGGCTTTTTCATCTTTTTGAATTAAGAATTCGAAAACAAAAGAATGTTTTTTAATCGGTCGAATAGTTGTCTATTCAAAGGTGACAAGTCGGTTGTAAAAATGGAAATATCAATGGAAAATATGCGTGCGATAATTTTCTACAACATTCAAAGGGGATTAACGCGACTTCAGGGCTTTGAGGAAATCACTTCTGTGTTTAGTGATGCAGCACCATGTCTTAGGACTGTAGAACGCTGGTATTTAGAATTTCAACGTGGGCACTCTAGCTTCAGTGACAAGCCACGTGAAGGTCGTCCAAAAACCGCCATGACGCAAGAGAATATCGACGCCGTGCGGCAGCTAATCGTCGAAGATAGTCATGTGACATACCGTGAAATAGAGGCAGCCGTGGGCATTTCAACTACTATCCAAAAAAATCCTGCACGAAGAACTTGGCGTAAGAAATTTGGATATTATATTATACATTTATCTCTCGTTGGATACCACATTTGCTTAGCGACGACCAAAAAGCAGCCCGTGTTAGATGGTGTCGCAAAACTCTGCAGCGATTCAACCGAGGAGAGTCAAAACACGTTTATGATATGGTTAGTGGTGACGAGTCTTGGATATATCGATACTGGAAATATGAAATAACGTAAGGGACAAAACTAAGGTTTTCAGGAGATCAAAAATAAGATATTTTTCTTACAAAACTGACTATAATTTTTTAACTACATGTTTTATGTAAAAAGTGTCTAGGACAAAATTTCTTAGATTTCTTCATTCTTTGAAGCTAAAATAGCAAAAAAATCAATAAAGACTATTTTAAAACTAGTTTTAAAATGTAACTCAATTTCGAAAAAATGTCCCTTACGTTATTTGATATTTCCAGTATCGATATGCTTACGATCCAGATTCCAAGCAGCAGTCAACTGTCTGGGTCTTCCAAGATGAGCCAAAACCGACCAAAGTAATACGCTTACTTAAAAAAAATGGTTGCCTTGTTTGCGGCAAAGGGTGGTCACGTCGCCACTATTGTACTAGAATATCGCAAGACGGTTAACGCAGACTGGTATACCACTGTTGTTTGTTTGCTACAAGTCATCACAGAGTTTCGAAAAAACAACTCAAGACGTCGTACGATACTGCAACATGACAATGGAAGTTCGCACACCGCCCACTACAGATGTTTTTCAGCACCCAAAATGTCGAAATTTTAGATCACCCGTCTTACAGCCCTGACTTGAGCCCCAAAATTAAGCAAAGTCTATGTGGTCAACGTTTCAGCTCACCCGAAGAGGCTGTTGACGCATACAAATCGGCCAATTTGACTACCCCCACTTTGGAGTGGAATAAATGTTTTAAAAATTGGTTCGAACGCATGTTAAAGTGTATTATTATCATTAGATCTATTATATATCTATTAGATCGTCTATACTTATTTCAAACGACACAACTTAAAAGGCAGCCCTCGTACAAGGCAATGGTCAAAGCCACCTTCTACAACCGTGCGCATCACTGACAAAAGTGTACGTGTCCGAACCCTCTCCCAGCGAGTTTATATCAGCACATACCCAGCTCTGGTTATTAAAAAAATAATGCATTTCTACTCCAAATAACTTATCAGAATGTGCATTAAAATCCCCTAACATAAACACAGATTCGATACCACAATTTTCAATAAATGATACTATTTCCCCTAAGGAATTGGTAAATTCAATAAGATTGTCAGTCGAATCAGTAGGTATGTATGTAGAAAAGATCAATATCTTCTTATTCGCAAGTGTTATCTTTTTAGCTGTCAATCGATCACTTTGAAACTAAATATACTTTTACGCCACAATATCCCAACTCCTCGGTAAGGTGTTCCTTTTAATACCCCACTTGACATGTCAACAGCAGACTTACCCGCGTAACTAAATATGCCATTAAAATAATAATAATATATGCCATTGAATATTTGTAATTCCTATCTATATTATTGTATTATTTAGTATTTTTATATGATTTAAATATGTAAAGTAATTAATTTTGTAAAATCAATGTTGTTTGTTTTTGTATTGTGTGTGATTTTAATTTATTTTGCTTATATTCAGATACAAATTATTATTAAATAATAAATAACAACTACGACTACTCCTACTGTAGGTGTCCTGTTTCAGAGAGGAGCAAGCAACAAGACCTAAGCTTTTCACTTGTTTATTAAGAATGTAAGGGCCTGATGTTTCAATCATCTAAATAATAACTTTATTCGAAGAATAATTTTGAAATGTTGACAGTTATTTCATACAAAAACTGTCAAACGTCAATTTTATTCCTCGATTAAAAGTTATCTGGCGATGAAAAAATCAGCCATTAATCATATTAAGTTTCAATTTTTATTTACTGTTGGGAAAACAGTAAATGAAAGTCGAATTTCTTCTGCTTTCATTTAGTTAAATTGAAACTTAATTCAATAATAAATCTGCCAGGGTCGCGGATTGTTCGAAAGAGATACCGTGGCCTTTAGCACAAGCAACTGAAGGAACACGGGTGGGTTTTAGTCAGTAACACTCTGACACACCCTCCCGCTCCGCCCAGGGCGGGAGAAGCCCGAAAAAGAATTCAATAATAAATTACCTCTCTTTAGCCGGCGACGGTGTACGCGACCGCCTCCTCCTCTTATCCTTATCATCATCCCTAGCCTTACTCCTATCATTATCTCGACTCTTATCACTCCTACTGCGATCTTTACTCTTGTCGCGACGTTCAGACCTCTCCCTCCTCCGATCATTCCTTCTATAATCAGAATATTTACGATCTCTATCATCTCTATCATTTCTCTGATCCGAAGGTTTGCGATCTCTGTCATCGCGATCATTCCTCTGCTCAGAATGATCACGATCTCGGTCGTCCCTTTCACTCCTATGTTCCGAATGTTTTCGAACTCGGTCATCTTTCTCATTCCTTTGCTCAGATTGTTTGCGGTCTCTGTCGTCTTTATCATTCCTCTGATCAGAATACTTGCGAACTCTGTCTTCTTTATCATTTCTGTGGTCTGAGACTTCAGATAGTTTGCGGATTCTTTCTTGTTTATCATTCCTGTTTTCTGAAAGTTTTCGAGTCCTGTCATCCTTTTCATTCCTTACTTCCAAGGGTCTACGACCTCTGTCTTCTTTAACATTCCTCTGCTCCGATTGTTTACGATCCCGGTCTTCTTTCTCGTTTCTGAATCGGTCACGCCTGTCATCTTTTTCTTTGACTTTTTCCTTTTCCCCTAAGCGAGCTTTAATCGCTTCGCGACGATCTATTGGACGAGCTTCTGCGTCTTTCCTGAAGAAATAAAGGTGTTTTATATTATTATTTGATAGGTATTAAAATATACTTATTTAACTGAATTTTGCCATACCGAGTTATATTATTCGAATCATACTTGGGATTGTGGATTCTATACAAAAACTACTGACATCTTTCATTACTTTGATTTTTTGTTTTTACTTTTCTTGCTACTATTCATAATAAGATTTTTTTGTAGAGACAAGAAAATAAATGTAAATTGGCTAAACTTATGTAAAACTGTGCCTACCTTTGCGGATCCTTCTTAAACGTACTCCTCAACAGACTAAACGGATCGTAATCATCCTTAGACTTCTCGTGTTGCTGTCCTTTGGCCAGGCCTTCAGACACATTGGCTATGGCGGAGGATAGCTTAGGCTGTGCGTATCCCACTGTTGAAGATAGGCCATCGCGGCGGCCTCTGTTGTCACGGGCGTCGCGAGCTTCACGGTTCTCGCGGCCATCGCGGCCTTCACGGCCAAACGGTGCTGCGTCTCTGTTGAAGAAGATAATTATGGTATTTGATGAAAGAAATAACGATGAATGCCAAGGGTAATTACATGCCGAAGATGCCTCACAGCGATACCTCGCGGTCGCGGTTTAGCTCTCTACCTCGATGTCACCTCCGTGTAAAACTAATGCATGCTAATAGACATACGTCGCGGGCTGCTTGGGGGTTTACCTCCATGCCTGGCATGTGCGTATCTTTTACCCTTGAAGTACCTTGAAGTACCTTTGTGACTGAAACTCAGGATTTATTATGGATATTTTAGACAGAATTACGGCGCGGTAGGGCAAGTAATCACCAGCCGGTCGACTCTGTAAAAATCTCACCATGAAATCATAAGTGAAATGAGCACTTAATAGTGTTAATCCCTAGCATTAGGGAATGACAGAGCTCACTTCACCTAAGTTCTCACGGTGCGATTTTTACAGAATAGCACTGCAGGTCGTGTCTTACCTTCGTCTTGGGTCGTGGCTTCAGGTGAGCCCGTAACTAAACCAGAACCCCGAAATAAATACCTAACGTGAATAAATAAAGTCGTGCATACCCCTAAACATGATAAGATTGTAATTCCGTTTTGTTTTAATAAATTTTGTATACGTTACTGCAATTTTAGTCGTGTTATACAACGCGTAACGTTAAATGCGCAAAACCTGAAAATAGTTTGATTAGAATAACGAGCAGAATTAATTAAAGCACTTTTTAATTAGGTCACATTTTTCAAAAAATCTTCATTTAAAAACGTTGCCGTGTCTATTTATTAATAGGTCAAGCAAGCCAATGTCAGCGCGGCGCAGCGGCCCGGTGACGACTCCTCCCTCGGTAAAGCGTCGTCGCAGACGCAAGAAACGATCAGAATGGCCAATAAAACTAAAACAGCACATAAAACCTTTACAATTTTTTTAATGACTTATTTTGTCTCTGAAATAGGTCAATTGAATTATAAGTCAGTTGGGGTGTCTGAGGTTTTGCGCATTTAACGTTACACGTTGTAGAACAATAAAATTAAGCTACCGGAAAATAAAAAAGTTACTTTCGTAAAAGCTGCTGCCAAACTACCAACCTGTGCTGATCATGCTTGGGGTTGACCCCTAAGGCTAGCGCCAACATATCAGCCCTGTTCTCAGGGGTCGCCCTGCGGATGTCACGGCGTCTGTCAAGCTTCTCAGCCGGCTTGCGCTTGTGGGACGCCTCGTCTAGACAAAATATCGTGAATTCAATATTAATTTAATTCGAGAGTTAGGAAGTCAAGCAACTTATGTAATATTAATTTATTTTACTAAAAAAACATGCATTTATTTTAAATAATAAATAAAAAACCGATAACAGCAACTCAATATTTTAATATGGTCTGAAAAAAAAAAATTATATATTTTTATAAACCAACACCAGAAGACGACTTCGACTCTTCACGTGACCAGAGGGCTGGCCTATTTTTAACCGACTTCCATAAAGGAGGAGGTTATATGTTCGACTTTATGTATGCTTTTTTTTTGTTTTCATTCATGTTCACCGATTTCTCCGTCAATTGTGGATCTATTTTGAAAATTCTTTTTTTGTTTGAAAGGGTATGCTCTCGAGGTGGTTCCATTGTACCCAAGTCGGGATCCGATGAGGGAATCCCATGGAAATCGAGGGAAACCCTCAAATTTTATAGGCACACCTATAGCGATTTGGGTATTTTTTTATAGTAACTCGTGCATTTGCTCTTGGAAACAACCATTTGGTGAAGTGGGACTGATGATGAAGACCACAGATGCCATCAGAACTACTCAATACTAAGTATTTCACATTTCGTATTCGATTAGGTACTTTAATGTGGTTGCTAAGCAAATTATGCTCGTCACAATGCGTACGGTGAAGTGGAGCCGATGGTGACTTCTCAATCACCTTCAGCAGTCAGTTCTCCCAGTAAGAACCCTGGTTCTTGTAAATTATTTTTAGGAAGTGCCGGTTTCCTCACGCGAAATAGATTACGACACTAGCTATTTCATACATTTCGTTTTAACTCCAAGCTGTTTCCTACATAAAACAAAATAAAAAAGGTCGTTTGATAAATAAAACTATCAACCATCCTAACACTTTCTAGGACTAAATTATCATCACCGATTCGTTCCAGACAAACGGAATACATAAAGAATATTTCTCTAAAACATTTACCATCATGTTCGATGTCCTCTTCGAAGTCCAACGCGTTGTAATCAATCTTCTCATGGCGAGAACGTTCTGAAAATGACATTTTAATTATGTCTTGTTTAATAGGTACTATTTAGAAACGAATGGCACAAATCCAAACATAGCAAATGTTTGCGATTTGTGCCATTCATCTCTTATATCGAATATTTAAGTCGCGGGAAACACTTGGATGGGAGGCACGGAACCGGGAAGTATGGCAGAAAAAAGGGGAGGTCTACCCAGCAATAGGGGAATCCGGGCTGAAATCTGATGATGATGATATCATTGAATATTTAATGTGTTTAGTATAGTCGGCTCCGTAATTGCTTTGTAACCTTAAGGTTGAATGTCCCTTGCACGTCATAAAACGACAAGGTATATTTGTCTATGTGACAGTTAGAAAGTTTCAACCTTAGTCAAGTTTGAATTTTCTAGGAATTGTTCAAAAGTGGTAACGAGATCGAGTATACACACTATCAAGCACATGAAGCATTTTAGCTTTTCTCTGAGGCTGGCATCGCACTTGCTACGAATGATATTGTAGATGTTTTCAAGCATCGGTGACTGCTTACCGTTAGATGGGTCGTCTAACGTCTACTTGTAAGCAATATCATACAAAATAGCTTTTCAATGTTTCTATAAAAGCTACATGATGTTCTGAATACATTTTGTGCTAAACATATTTAGTGATTTATGGTGCAAATATGGGCCTAAATTTTCAAATTTTTCTTACTAAGCAAACATCTAAATTTTATTGAGTACACTTTTCTAAGACACATTTCGAAAATATTAAGATAGAGCTACTAATCAAGAGACCCGTAGATAAAAGGCAGGCAAGCTAGCTTTAGGGCCCCAACGCTGGCTAGGCCCCTAGGCCGGGGCCTTGTAGGACTATATGTAAATCCGGCGCTGGATAAATACTCTCCCTATACTAACCGAGAGTAGAATCACATTCTCCTTCCTCTTTCTCCTCTGGCGGATCAACTGGAGTGCCTTCGCCATCACCTATAAAAAGTGGCGTTAATCCATAGATTATCATAACAACTTTATTTGAGTCCAGAACCTCAGATGTTTTTCAAGTTTTTGGAAAAATAAACTCAATGTATTGATGACAAAGCTGCATCCGGTTAGACTGGAAGCTGACACCAACATAGTTGGGAAAAGGTTAGGCAGATGATGATTATGTATTGATGACAAAGTTCATATTCCAATGCAACTGATATTTCTTTAAGAACTTTCAATTACAAATGGTCACTCAAACATCAACAAAAACTATACATATAAAGCTCAAGTTGATAATTAAGTAAGGTTAATTGATGTTAATTATCTGAGATTATGAATTCAAGTTTTAATAGTTGAACATAACGATGGCTCATAGATTTGTCAGTTGCATAAAAATTATTAAAGTATTTATTTATTTGAGAAGCTAAATAATTAAAATAAATATTTAAATCAGTATTAATAACTTACGGCTCTGACGTCTGTCTAGTTCTACTTTCTTCTTAGTAGACTCCTTCTGTTCCTTCTCAGATCTCTCATGTTCAGCGCGCTATAAATTTATTACAAGTTAAAACTCCAATTATGTGAAAAATAAGTTTTAAGCCCATAGTCACAAGGCAAATTATACAGTATATTATCGTACAGCTGAATGTAGCTGTATATGTTTGGTATCACACGCAGTTTCGTACTGCATTTGTTTTTAAACGTATTAACAGTGGGATGTTCACGTGCGATTTTAACATTTTACTGTAAAATATCGTGTAACACAGCGCCATCTGGACGGCCGCTAAAGCTTTGGTTTCCTAGGAAAGCAGTTCCGTCATATTATAACGGTCGTCATGAAATCTCTCATTTACACCAGTATTTAACATTAGTCGAACCCCGCTGCCCAAAGATTTCTGTCATAATTTTCATGAAAGGCGTCACTATAGCCAATAAGTGAGGCCACCGCTCTTCCAGGAAACCGTCGCTTAAGACTCAGGATTATTGCGATCGAATATAATTACAATAAAATGTATGCTAGAAAACTCACCTCAAATTCAGACAGTTTTATGATACGCCTTTGCGCTTGTCGCCAGTGAGGCGGCGTCACTGAGCGGGAACGAGAGCGCGAACGAGATGGTGTGCGGTAGCGCTGTAAACAATCAATATTAAATGCCTACCTATGTAAATCCGTATTTTTTTTATCAGAGCAATGGCGAACTGTCTTAATTTCAAGTATCGGGATTTCAAAAAGTATTTTTTTTGGCTCCATGATACACAGTCATGTAATCAGTACTTTGAAGTCAGAACCATTGTGGTAACCCCACGAAATGGTTAAAACTATCATTAACTTCTATCATCATAATCAGCCCAGCTTTTTTCCAACGGGGCCGATTTCCAGTCTACCATACAACACAGTTTCTGGGTAACACCTTAACTATAATTAATTTTACTGATAAAATCATAATATGTAGTTAGAATAATAAAATGACTTACGAATACGCCTCTGCCTTTTATTACCCTCCCACTTCGAGTATACGAACGGTGTTCCCCCCTCTCACGATATCTCATCCTATGGGATACAAACATTATAAACAATGTGGTTTATTTATAAACGATAATTAAAGTTAAGTGACCTTTAAACGTCACAGTACTAACTTTAAGCAACGTTTATGAATAAACGGGAAGATGTTTAACCTTCAAGCAGTCGCGCGGCGTCGAATCGACCGCGATTCGATCGATTCTCGATACATTTATGTTGACAAATTACTTACAAATCCAAAGAAAATTAGAATATTATTTTGATTTTATAATTTTGTTTATGTCCTAACATAATGATAATGTGATAAATACAAAAAATATTAAATAATTAGTGTTTTAAATCCCTGAAATATCCTATAGGTCTTTTAGGTTACGCGCGACCGCTGGCGTTACAAATGACCGCGCGACCGCTTGAAGGTTAAGTACAGCTAGCAATAGTCAAACAGGAAAGCAAAAAATAATACGTTCGGACATAGATTACCAAAGGAAGTAAGTAAGCAAATACCTAAACGTATGTTTAATTATATTTTTAAACGCTTAGACGTTTTAAATGTAAGAAACCCAGAATTTATAGCAAATATCATCATACTAGGTAGCTTCAAAACTAGTCCCAAAATATACAACGAAATTGATACGCAACTTACATCAAAAAACTACAGAAACTGTGAATAAAATTAAGAGTTACATTTGAATTTCAATACCATAAGATTATAAAAATATAAATAGAACTGATGAAGAGTGATGATTAGTGATCGGAGTAGGTAGATTGATTTGTACTTATATCATAAATGCCCACAGAAAGAATAACATGGATAAGCTATTTTCCCGGAAAGCAATTCCGGTATTTCCGGATCCGATTAAATATGTATTGTTAATGTTGGTAGTGATATTATTACTAGTCAATTCAAAATTTAAAAGGTAGGTATTAAATCTAAATTCATTTATTATTTATTTGAATAATAAAAACAATTTTGTTAATAATCAACCAATTCCGAAATTACGGAGGAAAGTCCATATTAATATACAACGTGTAACGTTAAATGCGCAAAACCTGAAAATAGTTTGATCAGAATAACGAGCAGAATTAATTGAACCACTTTTTAATATAGGTCACATTTTTGAAAAAATCTTCATTAAAAACGTTGCCGTATCTATTTATTAATAGGTCAAGCAAGCCAATGTCAGCGCGGCGCAGCGGCCCGGTGACGACTCCTCCATCGATAAAGCGTCGTCGCAGACGCAAAAAACGATCAGAATGGCCAGTCAAACTAAAACAGATCATAAAACCTTTTCAATTTTTTTAATGACTTATTTTCTCTCTGAAATAGGTCAATTGAATTAAAAATCACTTGGGGTGTCTGAGGTTTTGCGCATTTAACGTTACACGTTGTATACGTTTCGGATCAATGACCCCATTTCAATCTACCTACTCCGATCACTGGTGATGATCATTTAAAACAACCACACTGCTAATTTTCATAGCTAGGGGAATCTTGTGTAGCTAAAGACTTTTCATTTCGCTCTAATGCCCGGTACAGATTGGTAAAATGTAACATGAAATGTAAGGCACTTTGTACACGGAACGGTTTCTTTACGGTACGGCGTATAAACCGCGTCGATCAACAAGCTTCCACAGTGAACCATACAACACTGACGACCGTGCCGGCGAATAAACCGTAGTTTATCGCGATAAGAAAAACGTGTGTGTACAAAGGGCCTTTGACAAACATTGAAACAAATTCAATTTTTATTTAACATTTATACAAAAGAATACAGGATTATTCATATTAAATAGCAACCAAAAACCACTAAGGTGTAAACTTGTGCTACCATGAGTCTATCTCAATATCGATGGATACAATTAATAAAATCTTTAGGTCTGATAACAGTTACACTCATTCCTACATGATATACATACATACACATACATACACATTATACATATGGTGTACATAATAAAGAGTATTCTATTCTATTCTATTCTATTTAATATTGCTTAAGTTTACATTTGTGTATTTCTGAGGGTAGACTATTAATAAGTCTCGGTATAATATAACCGGTAGTTCGCTCGCCATACGTATTGTTGGCGCGCTGTGTACGAAGCCTATTCTCAGAAACTGCCCGAGTGCATACAGGATGTTCGATTTTGTTTCATAAAGATTCATTGAAGAATTGTTCTTTTAATAACAAAAAAATTACTTGTGTAAGAACTGGTAAGACATTACAGTGTTACCAGAAAATAAATTAAATAGTTATTGTGTTACATTTCATGTCGCATTGCATACGTTTGGACAGTTAATTTTTGTTACATTTCATGTTACAAATCTGCACTGGGCATAATGCCGTAGTCTTGTGTAGCTTTTTCCAATATTGCATCCATGGCGATAAATTAACCCCACACACATTTTCTGTAATATGTCACGTAGATCTTCAGTCGAACATCTTCTCTCCTAAAAACAAACCCTCAATTTCCTGCAACACATTACCTCTCGCGATCCCTCTTAGGTTCGCCCCTTTCGTCCTGGTCCCTGCCGCCCCTCATTAGGAACCTATTCGTAGGCACATCGGGTATCTCAGAAGGGTCTATCTTGGAGGTAGATACGAGGGGATGAGAAGGTGCCTCGGAAGCCTCTTCCTCATCACCTGATGGTCCGGACTGGTGCCTGTGAATTAATATGGGTTGACGGTGAAGTCTCTTCTTCATGTAAATAAACCCTGTTCAGGTTAAATTCTTAAGCAATCACTCACTAAAGAAAATTACTAACACATTCATCTGTATTTAGGAAGTTTCAAATTTATATTTCACCACTTTTTCCAACAATTATTGTTTGTACAACATTACTAAACATTAGCGTGCATAGGCACGTTTTCTAATCTATTTATTTCCATTTTCATCAGACACTCTTCGAACAGACTATAGTTCAATTATTGAAGTGGGTTCAGTATCCTAGAGAAAGGTTGGCCAGGTGGCAACATTGGCACAGTATCATTACTCATAGAACATGGTAGAAAAGCAGTTTTCCGTTATCCAAGAGATTAATAACATCTTCTATCATCACCAAATTGAAGGTGCTACCTCCCGGGACCACGTTTGGCAATGTAGAAAAAAAAATGTTTAATTACCACATGTCACAACAACACACAATTTATAAACAAACAAAGAAAAAAGAATCACTTTTGTATGCGTTTTTTCAGAAATCATTTATTTGCCTTGAATGTTGGTAGAAAATAAGGTGTAAACATTGTAAACAAACCTTACGCCATGCAAAATTAAAAAAAAGAACACATTTATATGTACTCAATTGTCCAAAACAAAAAAAAAAGTACAGTTATGTGGATCTACAGCTTTCCTTACATAAACTAAACATCAAATACAACAATCTTTATTCCGTAATTTACAAATGATTGATTAAATAGATTATTTTGCCTACACTAATAAGGTAATAAGGTACATAATTAAATTATTTGAAATAAAATATAATAAATTTTAACATTATAAACTATTACCATTCAAAAAATCTTGAATAGAATAGTAACATTTATCTATTAGTAAGGATGTTAGCCTCTTTTTAAATATACTTAATGATGCTTCTTTTTAGGCCTGAGGTATTTTATTATAGATAACTGACCCCATTGATACTAAGCTTAAAGCTTATTAAGCTGTTTTGTACCTACCTGTAAACATTAGATTTTTGTATTGCGATCTAACAGATCCCGGACGTGTTCTAATGTCCATTAGGGTAAAAAGGTGTATGTTTGTTCTAACAAATATTGCAACTTTAATTTTGCAGCTTTATGTTCCTTTATTCTTGTCTGTTTATATGTGAATATAATTGGTTAAATAAATATCACCTGTTATTTTGAAGTGCAATGTGCCCAAAAACTATGCAATCATAATCCTCTATAAACATACCTCTTCTTCTTCTTTTCCTTTTTGTCTTTTTTCTTCTTCTTATCTTTCTTCTCAGAATGTCCAGAGTCCGCATCACTTGCTTCTTTCTCTTCCTTCTCTTGCTTACGTTTCTTTGCTGTTGAAGAATAAAACAAAGACTATAAGGCTAGTTTTCAGAGTAAGAAAAATACCTCATGAATTCTGTATTGTAGAATATCTGTGCACCAAAATTAAAAAAAATAAAACTTAATTTTAGATATTTGTAAGCCATGTTACATTAGGCGCATGAAAAGTTTCTTTTGCGTTACCAACACACATTAAAAAGGCCATTCCTTTTTCATGTCAATAAAATACTTTATTTATTTATTTATTTATGTAGTTGGACTAGAAAAAAAAAAAAAAAAAAAAAAAAAAAAAAAAAAAAAAAAAACACACTTGATTGAATGGAAGTAATGCACTCACTCGAACTGCCATGACAGAATGCCCAGTTTTGACATCAACATCTGCCTAGTCTTTTCCCAACTATGTTGCGGTCGGCTTCCAGTCTAACCAGATGCAGCTGAATACCAGTATTTTACATGGAGCGACTGCCTATCTGACCTCCACAACCCAGTTACTGGGTAATACGATACCCCTAGGTAAGACTGGTTGTACGATTTTCGTGCCTGACTACCCGTAACGACTGTCAAAGATCTACGAATGACAGTCGGGACCAACGGCTCAACGTGCTTTCCGAGGCAGGGAGGGGTCTCGGTATGTAAAGATGGTCACCCATCCACAGACCAACCGCGGCAAGCGTAGCTTAACCTGATCGATCGACCTGTGCGGCTGTTATTATTTAGCCACGGGCCCCCTAAATTGTTACTATTATGCTGAAACATTCCAATTTTAAGGGAAATAGAGCACAAGGAACATTGTTAATCGGTTTTTGAAATAAGGTCAACTATCCTGTAATCTTCAAATTCACAGGCTGACTTGACCTGATCCTATCCTTTGTTGGACTTTAAATGGGCTGTCGCCGATGTTATGACTATGAGGAACATTTTGCTATGGTTGATGTCATGTTTTTATTTTGGTTTTTAGGGTTCCGTTTTACCCTTTGGGTACGGAACCCTATTACTCCCGCTGCGCTGTCCGTGATAGTTTGACAGTTGAAATTTTCACAGATGATGTATTTCTGTTGCCGCTATAACAACAAATACTAAAAAACAGAATAAAATAAATATTTAAGGGGGCTCCCATACAACAGACATAATTGTTTCCGTTTTTATAGATTGGTCAGTTTTTAAGAGCTCACACCACCACCAGCACTCGTACTCACCGTTGAGTCGCACCAGCTGACCGCAGTTGGTGACGCTCACGTCCTGCAGGGGGCGCGCGTTGCGGTCCACGGGGAGAGCCTCCAGCTGCCGCACCAGCGTCGCACCGCCGATTACGTGGCCGAACACTACGTGCACACTGTCAAACAAAGAAAACATTGTTAGAGAAACATAGCACAACTACCTTCAACCTTGAACCTACCATACCTTCAACCATAAGCTATAGTTGGACTGTGTTGAACTGAGTCTTTGAATTCTAAATGTCAGTTACAAAACAATAGCTACTGTTACCCACATCACAAGCGCGCTCCAAAAGCCTAACGAGTGCGAACGAGACGGATAGACAAAAATACTTATGGCGCAACAAAGTCAAAGTCAAAACATTTATTTCAAATAGGCACATAAGTCACTTTTGAATGTCAAAAACATCCAACACAGTTCAATTCAAACGGATCTACTATAGAAACTTGGGTACTCCAGGCGCAAATCATATAATAACATAAATCTTCGAGTAAGAGTAGTCTAATATTTCTGTGAGAAACTTTTTTTGGGTCCTTTCAGAGAAGAGTGATTCTCTTTATGACAATTTAAGAAAAAAATCTTATTTGACTATGGACTTGTCCACACTAACATGTCAATGTCAATTATATATCGTAAAATTGTTTCTTTTGATATGTATGTGCCCGATACATATTTTTGCGACTTGGGCCTTAGTGCAGACGAGCCTTTTGAGAGAGTAAAAAAGGGGCAACAATTTAACCTAGCATTAATCTGTACATAAAATACTATAAAATGAATCAATACTCACTTGTCGAGATGCGGCGCCGGCTGTGTGGTTCTACAACACACAGAACACAACAACAATGATAGCGGGCGAGCTGCGCACGCGTCGGCCGCCGACAGCGACCTCTACACAACGCATACACAACACATTTCATAACAATATGGCCACACGGTATCATAGGTGTTCCTTTGGGAGAAAAACATTGTGTATTAGTTGCTTGCCGATTTTGGTTAGTTTGATAAATAGACAAATAAACCAGGCACAAATCAGACTGTGGAGTGTGAATGGGCTGCTAGTGGGAAATTCCTGATGGAATAACCTACTGACGCTTTACCCGACGTGGGAATTCACCCTGTAACCACTAGACTACACCATTGAGGCAGTTCGAAGAATAAAGGGGTATATTAGTCTGGCTAAAGTCTGATAAATCTTCTTCAAGTGAAAAGTAGATGGTGTAGCGTGTAGCACTGATCACAATTGCAAGCTCTGCAAAGCCAGTCCTCTGGCCAGTCAGCTTGCTTACACATTTGCTGGTGCAGATGTGTAAGCCAGCTGTAGGCAATCACTAGAACGGGCCATCTGACCATATGCATACCTTTCTTCTAAATCTGATGTCTGAAGATATTTGGCAATGTTGGTTGTTGATGAAATTATGACTATTGCGACAGACCTTAGATAACAAATGAGACATTGATGTCTAAGGACTTTGGGATCCATTATCTATTTTACGTTAGCATATGAACACATTTGCTTTCTATTTATAATGCTATATTTTTATTATTGAATCATCTAGGTTTTTCATACAAAAAAGTAAGAGCATAAAGCAAAATGTTTCAAATAACTGGACCCATTTTTGCAAACAAGAACCAACCCACAGCCAACCTGCTGTGGGTTGGTTCTTGTTTGCAAAAATGGGTCCAACTAAATACAAGATGTTTTTCCTATTATTATATCCAATTCCTGATAAACTCAACATTTGTAATTGAGCATATACATGTAAATATTTCTATGGTTGAGCTATTTTACATGAATTTGCTTGTGTAAATAAGTATATAGTTTCTCATTGTAATTAACTATGAAGGCCAGCAATTTGCATTCAAAATATTTTTATATCAGGAAAATGGAATGTGCTGGGCAAAAGCCTCTACCCATGACTTCCAGCTCTTTCGATCCAGAACTAACAGTCCCCGGCTGACGCCTTTGTCCAGCAGTGGGACGATGCAGGCTAACAGTAAAAGTAAATGGAATCTCATTTTATAAATGCTAAACTAAATTATAATGTTAAAATAGTATATTACCATCTTACTCATGTCCTCAATAACTTACATAAAAAACTGTGAACCATTTGTGTCTTTGCCCCTGTTCGCCATAGACAACAAATAAGGCCGGTCATGTTTCAACTCAAAAACCTCATCTGAAAATTAGATAAAAGAAAATTGTTGAATGGGTTAAGTACATTTTTTTCAATTGACCCTCTTATTCTGTTACACAGGGGAAATATGCCATTTCAATAAAAAAAATGAGCAGGGAGGAAATGAACGAATTACCTTCAAAGGTCCCGCCGTAGATAGACTCGCCGCCAGTCCCGTTAGCATTAGTGAAGTCACCTCCTTGGATCATGAAGTCTTTTACCACCCGGTGGAACACCATACCCTGCCAAAGAAAATAATAAATCATGTGCCTAGCCTTTTCTCAACTATCTTGAGGTCAGCTTTCAGTCTAACCGCATGTAGATGAATACCAGTATTTTACATGGTGCGATTGCCTATCTGACCTCCACGGCCCAGTTACTGGGTAATACTATACCCCTTGGTAAGCCTGGTTGTCAGACTTTCGGGGTTCTGACTATGAATGATCCACAAATGACAGCCGGGATCAACAGCTTGATATGCTTTCTCCGAGGGACGGAGGGGTCTTGATATGCTTTCCAAGGCACAGAGGGGTCTTGGTATGTAGATGGTCACCCATCCATGGACCAACTGCGACAAGCGTAGCTTAACCTGATCGATCGAACGTGCGGCTGTTATTACTTAGCCACAAGCCCCTCTAAAGAAAATAATAAATAATAATAACAATCTTAAGCTACAGTTTCCTACAAGAGCGGTGACTGCCACATGCGGACGTAATGACCAAATTGTGTATTTGACAACTTAATTTCAAATACTGGTGGAAACGACAGATTTTTATGATGCCCATTACAAATATGACAGAAATGCTCCTCAAGGAAACTGTAGCTTTAGAAAAGAGAACTGATAATAGGTTAATAGAAAAAAATAATGATTAATAATTTATTAATTATTAATAACTGGTAATAGATTCGAAAGCTCGAATGATAGACTTTTGATAATCTATGGTTCTATGGCTACAATGGTCTGAAAATTATCACTTATATTTTTTTTAAATCCCCATGTGGATGAGGTGTTCATATTTAATAGTTTGGTCAAGTGTGAATGTAATGTTAACTACACAGGATGTCATGTTCTGTTTCATACTCCTTTATAGCCACTGCATGTGCTAATAAAGCATCTTTTTATACATAATATATTCAGATTCAATGTGGTTTAAATGGAACAGTAACAGTGGTCAAATTCTTATTTACTCAATACTTGCCCTCATTAGCCTGATAACAAAACTGTACTAAGTGGGGTTATTAAATCAACAAGGTAAACGGTAACGCTATCGGAACGCTAAGAAACGAAGCCTCTATGGAGCCCCGGAGAGTAAATCTTCTTCATCTAACCTTGTACGTCAGCGGTTTCTCCGTAATTTTCCCGATACCCATGTCTCCGGCACATAATGCTCGGAAATTCTCCGCAGTCTTCGGTGCGACATCGTTGAAGAGTTCAAAGACTAGTCGGCCAGAAGGCAAGCCCCCTATCGATATGTCCATGAACACGCGAGACCGAACCGCTTTCTCGTCACCGTCCACCGTCATTTTGACACTTTTAATCACTCACGCAAGAAATTAAAACCACAAGATTTAATTAAACCTTTATTCCTGAAAAAGCACACGCTAAAACACAAATGATAACGGTGGCAATTTCGTTATTTTCCCGAGACAATCATCGACGAACGACGACAGAACAGAAAAAACTGCTGTCAAATGATGAGGGTGGTAACTGGTGATTGGTGTTGCCACTTGCTGACCTGAATTAATTTCTCTACATGCTTTGTCAATTTTGTAATGAACTCTTTTAAAAATCCACTTAACCCTACAGAACATAGTGTTCCACATAAATGGGACATACCGAAAAATGTCTTATATTTCAAAAATCGATCCAAGTAGCGTAATCTAGTGTTGACAAGATTAATGTATTTCAGTTTCGATTTTAGTACCAGATATTTTGGATAGATCTGAATAAACATTTAACTATTTATGTTTTCTTCAAATCGGTAGGTGTGTACTTTGAATACGATTAACGAGCGGCGTATAATAATAGCAAAAAATTGATAAAATTGAATTTTTCAGGGTCGAAATAATTAGTAGAGGTAAGTTCATGTTCATATTTGTCATTTTACGTGTAATCTTGTAATTTCATTGATACTACGTAACACAAATTCACATTAATCCGTGATGTGCCATATATGGGTCATACACAAAAATATACGTTGCTATTGAGTTATGATTTTTGTAAATATTTTTTCGAGAAATGCCATCATAATTTCCAGGCTAGTGTATTTTTTTTTAAGCCAATAAGAAAAATCATGCTCTGTAGGGTTAAGATATTCATCGACTCTGCGTATTCTTATAAAATAATATGATTATCTAAAAAATGAATATCCTCGAAGAGCCTTTCCGTATTTTTTTTTTAGCAAACCTGTCCCATCGCCGACGATAAAAGTATTAAAGGAGGTTTTCTCACAATATTTCCTTTTTATAATACCTATATGATATTAATAATAACGAACATAAAAATTCTGTGACACGGATACTAAGGCACTTCGCGCACTAGACGGCCACGATCACGACCAGTCGCCCGTTGGCCGTTGCGGCCAAGTGTGCGACGTTCATATGGTTTCTTTAGTTAATCTGGTCGTTGCGGCCACTGTGGGCGTGCCCCGCACTAAATTCAAACATAATATGGCGTTGTATGAGAGCGTTTAAGGAGAAGCGATTTTACACGCGGTATCGCAGCGTCCCACCCCATCGCGTAACAGCTCCTTCCCACGGTCATCCAATTCCGCAGGAACAGTTTTTTACTGAATCCTGCAAAAATCACTAGTGTGTTCACACACAATAGTTTGCGTCCTGTTTTTCGCGGTGGAGCAACAAGCGAGCCGTGCGAAAGAGCAAAAAATCTGAAAAAACGTTCGACCCGCCGCGAAACGCCACGCCGCACGCGACTCGCAACGCCCCGCGTCTCCGTAAACGAGGCCTTACTACTGGCAACCCTACGTCATACAAAAAAATATTAATGGCCGACTAACGAAGCGGTTAAGCGACGCTTGTTGCAAAAATTTCAATTTTTGGTTTTACGAAGTATCATAATTTTCTAGTTGATACTTTATAGTACTTCTTAAAAGTTTAGAGGATTAAGATTATTTCGCGCGGTGGTTGTGTTAAATCGCAACAATGTTGGGGTCTGGGGATAGTAGCTACATCATAAAGTTGCGCGGCTTGCCTTTCACCACCACTGTGGACGACGTCCTCGATTTTCTCAGGGGCGTCAACGTGTGTAACGGCAAAGAAGGTAAGCAGAGCTATGTATTATTGTTGCAATAAATTAATTTACACTTGGGCAGTTCTTTGGCATGTCATCTCAAGATGGCAACTTTGTTTTGTTCTGAATTTTGATGGTCCTCGCCTTTGTGACCTTTGCCATAATATGCCGGTCATCTGAATACCGGATACTGAATATAATTCTTTATCAAGACAGCTGGACTGTCGGCCTCGGTTCCGGCAATTTTTTTATTATGTACCACTGCAAAACAGGATTAGGAAATTAATAAATTACAAGTACCTAATAAGTATAGAATGTATGACTGTTATTTTGAAAGTGGTCCAGCCGGTTTTGAGTAGTCAGGCATGCGAAACAGGCCGTTTATAAAATAGCCTGTTCCATATTTATATTCATTGAATGTCGGGCGGGTCGCGCGGTCATTTCGACCCACGCCTATTTTAGCACTGTACTCTAATGTACAGACGCCAGCACATCAAGCTACTACAATCTGTCAAATTTCTTTAATAGATGTTCAACTCTATCGCTAAAGTATAAAGTTCAAAGTTGATTTGGAAAATTTGGCAGTTTCGGGTAGCTTGTTGTGTGCGTCTGTACTATATATATGCTAGGTATATAATTATTATCTTCTCACAATGGCTCATTGTAGTAGCCTACATGTTGATGTTGCCTTTAAAACTTTTACCAATAGGTCTGACTCATTTAATAACTCCCTGTATTTTTAATATTGTGTACATTAGGTAACTAATTTTACTGACAAAAACATGACTATACTTTCTTGATAAAAACAAATAAATAACTACATATTGTTAGTCATCCCTAACTGTAACCAAACTAAACTGTAAGTACACCAAATAACATTTAATAGTGTCAAGACAATAAATAATAATCAGTCACAATTTTGACACTGGGAATATACTGCTGGCTTAATATTTAATTCTATAAACTTAGTTTAGTTAAACAAGTAGGAGTACAACTACATAATACCTAATGTTGCCCATTATGTTTGTGTCACATATTGGGTACATACAGCTGTGGTTGAGTATCCTAAATAAAAAATAAACCCTCTTTATTAACCAGTCAAACAATGGCGTACTAGAAGTGGTTTGCATGTAAGCCCTCAATGGTTTTTACGATCATATTATTGTTGTTGCAAGCTTTATTTTCTTGTAAAGAATTGCTGGTTCATATGACTTTTGCCGGGTATTCATTCTAACAAAATGCTCTGGCTTCAGGTGTGCACTTGACTGAAGTGCGTCCAGGTCGACCATCAGGTGAATGCTTTGTGGAAGTGGAAAGCCAGCAGGATGTGGAAGAAGCTCTCAAGAAAGACAAGGACAACATGGGGAAGAGGTACATTGAAAGTAAGTTTTCAATTTAAATAGAAAGTTTTTTCAAATAACTTGATTATTTTTACAGACCCAATAAAAAAAAAAAAACTCAAATCTCATTTATTTAATTTACACTGAGAACAAGCACTTTTCAAACCTCAAATAGGTACTAGAAAACTAAAATGCTTATTCAAAGTAATTAATAACATTTTGCCATAGAAATAAATTACAATTAAAGATATTTATTTACTTTATAAAATACTAATTCACTTAAATACAAAACATAAATAGATTTAAACAATATTACGTTTAGCAACTCAGATTGCCAAAACAAACAGAAACAAAAATTAGGCATTTTGTTGCCGAAATTGAATGTTATCAGGAAAAAAATAAAAACATTATAAGCACTGGTTTTATCATTATTATTTTTCCTTGTTTCAATATACCTTATGATTATAATCGACTCTAACCAAAATAACCCTTATTGTTACAGTCTTCTCTACTGACCGAACGGATATGGAGTGGGCCATGAGTGCAATGCGTCAATCCGACAATGGTGGTAGTTTTGATGGCCCAATACCCAATGTATCTGATGATATGGGTATTGTCAAGCTACGAGGCCTTCCATTTGGCTGCAACAAGGAAGAAGTTGTCCAATTCTTTGACGGTAAGAATGATGAACAAGTTATTTTTATGAGAAGTACTCTTTATGGGGTTGTTAGGCATTTTTGGTAGCTGTGCTGTGGGTAAAGTTAGTATTTGACTAATAAAACAATTAAATAACAGAAGGAATACTTTAAATTTGTCTTTATTTTGAAATCACATTGATGCAACAGTAACATACTCAAGTAAATAGACATGCAGGTTGTACTTTTTTTTAAACTAATATGGTACCTCATGTTATAAGAAAGTTACACAGCATCTGACCACTTTTACCCTTGATGTCAGCAATTACCCCCCAGCTGGCTACCATTACCCCAAGGCATATAACTTGATCTTTATTTGCACGTCGGGTGGGGCAGGGCTGACGGTCGCCACGGATGGGGTCCACTTGCTCTCCGACGTCACGGGGCGGGCCTCAGGCGAGGCGTTCGTACACTTCGTAGACAAGGAGAGTGCACAAGAGGCTCTCAACAGGGACAGGGAGAAAATAGGACACAGGTGGGGGGCAAAGTTATTTACATGTGCTCGCGGTTTGAGATGGTGCTGTGGTGGGAATCTAGGGATAAATAAAGTTTTGTGTGAATACTGCATTGTCAGTTACGCACGGCTTCATACCTTTGATATTTTTTTTTTCAGTATTCTAAAATTTTGCTTTGGTGGGGTTGCATTAGTAGTACTACTTTATATTTATTACTGGAATGAGTCCATAGTATAGTTTTATATCATTTTTTGTGAAAATTTTACTATGTGGGAGGAAATGGGTAAACTCAAGGGTAAAAATACAAGGACAGTAGGGTCACTATAGTCAGTCACTATATTTGCCCACCACGGCAAAACAAACCATGAAGGCAATATTATATATTTGGTGTAGTGGGTTAAGTTTGGGACCTCCTATGTTATTGGTCTACTTCTATGGTTTTATTTTTTATTTATGGTAAAAAAAAAGAAAACAATTCGTGACATTTTAATGTAATATGAGAATGGTAAAAATCATAATGGCCAGTAACAGAATGGTGGGCGTAATAGTTGAATTTATGGGATTATTTGTATTATGAAGAAAATGTACAAAAAATAAAAAAAGATTTTCAATTTTCACACTTTCTTAATGCTACCTTTATGACGCACTTTTCTGTTTAAGTTACATCATGGCAGTGAACGTCATAAAAAATAACTGACGAATAACTGCTTTTCTTATGGGTTCAAATACTTTTTAGATTTTTTTTTTTCATTAATTTTAATTTTATTATTTCATTTCTACCACCAATGGCTTAAACATAAAAGTGTTCTACCGGGTTAGTTTGACGTTAGATACGGCATTGAATATAATTCCGTATCTTCAAGACTAATCCTCACAAGGTGGCATTCAGGAGTGATACTAGTGATTGGTTGTTGAGTTGTCAAAGGTTGGGAGAGCACGGGGCGGGAAGCGGGGCGCGGGGAGAAGAGACGAAGCGGGCAAGATGGACTGCGGGATCGACATAATAATGTTCTTACGTATAAACGTGGTATTTGTTAGTATAAGGGTTTTCAGGTTATACGAAAATAGTTTAAAAAATACCAATGCATATTGTTTTTTTTTTTAGCTCTTCGAAATATTTAAGAAGTGTAAATATTTTCAGGTGAAAAATGGTAATGGTAGTATTTTTAGAAATAGTAGACGATTACAATTTATTATTAGTAAAATTTTTGAAAACCTTGTATTATACATTAAGTAATTAAGTAATACTAAATAAAAAACTTGACGGAGAGGCCTTTGTTCGGGAACAAACTCTCACTTCAGAAAAATAGAAAAATATAAAGGGCTTTGACAGTCCGTGGCATACCTACCTGTCCGCCATTTTGTTTTTTAGGTTTACATGCGAGGCCGCATTTTGAAAAAAATCTAAATGGCGCGACGCTAAGTAGGTATACCATACTCCATATAAAAATCTTCAATTCCCTTTGACTGTATACTTAATATGTATTTTCCAAAACATCTTAATTTATGACAGACTACCTACAATATTTGTCTCTCCTTCCCTTTTCAATCCATCCAAAGGTTGTCTTTAAAAGATCGCTCTTAGCGATAAGACGGGCGGTCTTATCGCTAAGAGCGATCTTTTAAAGATTGTGTCACCCTTTGTAAAATTTCTATATTTATGTCTAATCTATATGGTGTACATAATAAAGAGTATTCTATTCTATTCTATTCTATGACCGCCTTTGTAAATGGTGCATTTGCAACGAATGTTATAAAAGAGCATACCGAAAAAAACAGTATTAAGCATGTCAACAGCTTATTTATGAAAATAATACATTTCCAATTTGTCCAACTTTGTTATTATTAATTATCGCTTATTTATTTTCCTAAAGGTTATTCATGACAAAAATGAAATAAATACACTTTTTTGCACACCACCTAAATAATGAAATGGTTTTGTTCGTAATTTAACTTGAAGAAAATACAAAATTTGTCGTAATTTAATAATCAAGAACTGTATGAATAGAAAGAAGACATACAACTTGTAAACAGTGCAACACTTTCTTTTTGCTTTAAAACATACATAATCTACAAAAATATATTTGCAGACCAAAAAGTCGTAAAAAGCATTATAAAAATATTCTTATCCTTTGCTGGCTAGCTTTCTAACTCCCAAACCCCTAACTGACCAACATAACATACAGTACAGTACAGGCGTCACATTGGCACATTGAGTTTTATGAAGGGACTGTCAGAAAATTATGCGTAAGGCGAATCTTCCTGTACAACGCGCCACGCAATGGCGCGCCCGCGAGTAAACGTGTTTTTAGACCAGATAGGCACAGGCATGTTTTTGTCGCCGCAATTTTTCCCGCCGCGATTTTTTTCCCGCACTGTATTTTCAACGTTCACTTTGGCACCTAGAGTTGAAAATCCAACAGTCTGTTTTTTTTTGACGCGCTCGGATACGCTCCGCTTAATCATCAATGCTCGGCTCATCACCGAGAGTTGAAAATCCAGTGCGCAATAAAATCCCGTCGCGTTTTTTTACCTCCGTGCGTACGTGGGCTTAAATTGACCTTGTATGTAGAAATCACACGCGGGGCGCGTGTCCCGCGCACCGATGCTTGGCCCGTGGTAGTGTGAGATCCGCCTAAGAGCTGTCGGTCTGCAAAGCTTAACATTTGCTACCCGACTGCGATCGATCGACAATAATCTTCGCTTCGAAATGTACTCCAGGGCCTACATTTCATAATAATCTCAAAATGATGTCTTCACTCGACAACGGTCTGGTTGCAACCTAACTCGATGTGCCATATTGACGGCTGCATACTCTACACAACAGTACTCAAACCAAGAACTCCAAATACACCCTTCATAACCCCGTCATAATGACTTTTCTCCCCCAACAGATATATAGAAGTGTTCCTGAGTTCGGCGGACGAGGTACGAGCATACTCCGCTCGCATCGAGAGCGGGTTCCGATCCTCGCGGGGGTACAGACCGACCCCCTATGACAGGAACGATCGCTTCTCCGGCAGATTCGGCGGACGAGGTCGGGGTTCTTTTGGTAGGGGTGAGTTTGCTGGTGGTGGGTTGGCTTCAAATTGCTGGGTTTGTAAAGAATAGAGGTTTTAAGTGGAATGCGTCAAAGTAGCCCGCGAAATTCAAGTTGTTTTCAATTTGCAAGAGGGAGACATCAGATTCAATATTGATGAAAATATGATTCGCGACCATACCATAAACGTATCTACAGAATTGTAATAATTGGAAATACAACTCTCTAAGTTCAAATTACCCTATTGAATGGATATTTCATAAAATCATGGACATTGATGCAAATTCTAATTATAATTCTGTAAATACATACATATTTGTTATGGTCGTGAATCCTATTTTGATCCACATACAACCTGTCTGTGTGTGTGTACTGACCTGCAAATTGCAGAGAAACGTAAGAAAATTTGTATTTCTGGCGCTTTCCTCTTAATAAGCTTACTGCTGCTTTTGAATTGGAGTCACAAAGCTTAAAGTTGACTCGACCTACCTCGCTTGAATGCATTTTATGAAAATCATATCAATGCTTTATTTGTATGGCAAATACTTCAAGTATCCAAATTAATGTCTATGCATGAATATTAATCATGCATCCAAAAATTTAATCATGCATGATATCAAGCTTCTATATCTAATTTTCTAATATTGCTGTCCGATTGCGTTATATTTTTTAAAGTATAATAAATTATAAAGAAAATAGACATCATAAATAATTGAATTTGTCAAGGTGGTGGTGGTGGGTACGGCGGCGGCGGTCGCGGTGGGTTCCGTCGCGGCGGTGGCTTACACTGCGTGCACATGCGCGGACTACCCTTCAAAGCTTCCCCGCAAGATATCGCATACGTGAGAAAATTATTGTATATCTTATTAACGCCCTCTAAACGTGGCGCTCCTTATAGAACAGTTAAACAAACAGCCATGGGAGAAGATTGCAACACTAAAAATGCTTTATAAAAAGCATAAAAGTGATTGCAGCTTTTTTATTTTAACAAAATATCGCTTTTGTAAAGTATACGACTTTATATTACGTGTGTCAGAAAAGTTTAAAAATACCCAATGTTGTGCATAAAAGTTCAAAATAGTTTTCTTTCATTTGGTCCTACATCTGATTATTATAATTTGTTATTGCAGTTCTTTAAGCCAATCCGTCCGATGAACATCAACATCTTGTACGACAACAGCGGCAGGCCGTCTGGCGAAGCCGACGTCGAGTTTGAATGCCACGAGGACGCCATGAGGGTGAGTTTAATTTTAAATGCATAAAAGAATACTAGACTAGCTTATAAAATCTAATAAGAAGCAATTAAAAATAAAAATAAAATATATGTAGAAGAGACAAACAAAATCAGAGAAATAAGTGCTACATCTACATCCGCGCAAAGCGTTCAATGCTTAGCATGTTGCTGTGGTACATGCACTAAGCAGAGCCCCAGTACTGGGACTGAGATCTATATTATACGTTATTTAGCTAGCACGCGCTTTCACTTAGACATGTTCCTGTCTCTATCTTGCACTTATAGTTTGACAGTTGTGTGACTGTGACAGGAAAAATGCTTAGCTTAAAGTACATGCTAAGTAACGTTTATAGATTTCGGCTTGAGTTCTTTGGCATTTAATAGCCGTTGAACTAAAAAAAAAACTGTTTCCATAAACCTCTGGTTCATCTAGATGTCCACCCAGTCAATTAATTTATTATTTTGCTCTTCACTCCTCAGGCAATGAGACGCGATAAAAACAATATGGACCACCGCTACATCGAACTTTTCCTCAACTCCTCGCCCGGAGGTGGTGGTGGTGGTGGCGGCTTCAAGCCAAACAGGAGCTTCAGGAATAGTTACTGAACCGACTTTAATGTGGTAGGACGGTAGCTGGTGAAATGCTGATCAATGCTATAGTGGAATAGTTCCAATTCAAATTTATTTATTTGTACACCTAGTTGTAATGTAGTGGTACATGATGGTATAAAATAAAAAAAACATGTCTGCCTTGCAAGGCGTACAAATATTGCTTACACAGTAGGTAATGGGTGTACAGGTAGGCCTGTATAATTATAAAATACTGCTAAGTAACGGTCTAGTTAGTCAACCAGTCCCGAGAATAAAAAAGTAATACGTAAATTGCCTAGAAATACGCACAATACGCATCGAATAAAACATCTTTTTTTAAGTCTGTTAAAAATGGCTTTTTGTGAAATGTCGATAGTGTGTTTTGATAGTTATGAGCCAAGCCAAAATAACTATAATGTTCCCTGTATATTTTATTTAAATACCGTTTTTGGACCACTACATGATTACTTACCTGAAGTTCCGAGTATGAAAACCAGCTTTAAAGTTTATTTTACAGGCTATTTCGTGGGCTCACTGCAAGAACTCATTAAGTGTCATTAAGTGTGTCGGTCACTTAATGAGTTCTTGCAGTAAGTAGTGTATCTGCGTTTTGCCAGTTACTTACTCTCCTATCACATGGCTTTGATTTTTGATTATATCTTGAATGTCATTTCGCAAGTACATTTATCGTTAAAATAAAAACTTCTATTTTACACAAGCATCTGTATAATACTGTTTTTACATTACGACCATAACTCATGATTGCAATTTTTGAGTCATGTGCCCATGTGTCAATGGGTATATTGAGTACAAAAGTCAAAAACACTAACAAATTGTATTGACCCCATTTTTTAAAAAAATGAAATGCCTTGCGCTGCGTCCCGATTCAGCAGTAATGTGCGTTTAGCTTTAAACGGTATCTTAGAAGTATTTTTTGGCCAGTCAGCTAGCGACAGCGCTAAAAACAACCCTCTCTTTGCTGTCGCACAGTCGGTTAAAAAGAGAACAAACATCACTCCGACTGTCAATCATCTATAAATTATCTTTATAACTGTTTTATGGATAAAACTGCCCACATTTACATAAAATCTCGTTAATACAGGTTGGGCAAATAACAGTATACACATTATTAAAACAAAATCTTGAAGAAAATCGAAATATAAAAATTCTTAATCTTTTTTTTTTAATACATAAAATAGTATTTAAGGCCGGAAATTAAGTATGGAAAATAATGTCAGACAAATGTCCACCTCTAGCAGCATGGCAGGTGTGAAACCTTTTCATTCCGTTTTTCGTGACATTTTCACACATTTCTGGATTTTCTCAGTGACTTAGTCTCGGATATTTTGTTTTAATTGTTGAAGGTTCATTGGCATGTTAGCATAGAAACGTCCCTTTAGATAGTCCCACGGAAAAAAAACGTCAGGAGCTGTTAAGTCCGTGGATCTTGGGGGGCGAATCAATGTCATCGTTTCTGGAAATTACGAAAACATTCTTTTCAATGTCTCGATTCTGCCTCGTGCCGTATGACATGTGACCCCTTCTTGTTGAAACCACATGTTTCCTAAGGCCAACTGATTCACTTGATGTAAGAAAAAAATGTTTATCATCTCATGGTACCGATCTCCATTCACTGTAACAAAATCCATCAAAAATTACTTGAGAGATTCCGCAGTACATGATTGCGTTGAGTAGAATGTTTTCATTATTCAAATACGTTGTTCAGTCAATTAAATATGTTCCATAACAAATTTTTCGTATCTACACAAAATAATATTCATGAAACAAGTGTCATATTTGCCGCCAAAACGAATTGGCCCACCCCTATATTACGCTCTTATCAGTATCACCAATTTTTTCAATATTACTAAGAAAGGTTTTATTCAAACATCGGAGTTCGACTGTTCCTGTATTTTTGCGTAAATTACTCATTTCATTATAATTTCGCTCCTCACAATTGGATTACATAACATAGTAATGTAATCAAATTGAGATATTTACTTCATTTTTCGACAAAAGAACTTTACGCCATATTGGTGACGATTATTTCGAAAGACAGTTAAATAAATGTTACTTTTTTCAGAAGGTATGTTAGTTTGGATATGTTTTTTTTGTGAGTTTATCCTACATAGGTACGTTTTTTACACAAACGAACAGTATTTTATCTGTCAAAAACGATCCATGCCAAGAAGTAAATCCATGAATACCGACTGACTCAATAACTGACTCTGCAATAAATAAACTTATTATGGTGTACTTAATTTAAATATATTTTATTATACGAAGTATAGCATCTACAACGAAATAAATACTTTGGAGAAACTCACAGAAGACTTAAAATTATGGCAGAGAACTGGACGATTAATCGGACTAAATGCACTCGTGATCATCACCTATACAGTACGGCAGTAAACAGTCATGGCCGGTCCGAAATTTAGGAACCAAATGGTGACATGAGGCGAGTGTGAGTGAGAGAACATGTGCGAATGTTCATAGTGCCTATGTTCATACCGGTCATGATTCTTCGGCCGTACTGGTGCCGTATTATGACGGTTTAATACCATCATGATTCCAGTTTAATAGAAAGAGACAGAGCTATACATATCCGATAGTACCATCCTTTTTTCACACTGGAATCATGATGGCATTGATACTTCGTAATATGGCCCCTGTAAGTTGTCTTAGACCATAATGAGAGGTGGTGAGCACATGCTTACACTTGTAAAACTTATACCGAATAATCGTCTGTTTTGTAGCCTTAAAACAACATCTATGTACTGAGTACGTAATAAACCAGCAAGAAACTGCAATATAGGAAGCAATGCAAGAAAACTTATTTCATTTGAATTTAATAAATGCATAGTACATAGATGTTGTACCTACATAATAATTAAATTATAACTATTTAACTATAAAACCTTTATATAAATGTGCGTTGGAGTGGATTGGGTCCAAAGTTATTTTTGTACCATTTAAATGTTTTAGTTTGTCTGTAAATCTTATTACCTATACAAAAATGCTGTGTATTATTTTCCTGCAGAAGTTAAGATACCATTATGGCACTGCGGCAATAATTTTTAAAGTATATAATGTAGGGTAGATAACGTAATAGACGTATAACCTGATTTCGCGTTAAGGTTATTTTCAAGGACTTGCAATTATGTTAAAAAAGTCGTCAAGAACGTTATCTGGCTTACAAAAATTTTATTAAACGTTATATTAAAAAAAAAATAGTTGTTATAGCATTCTATATTAAACGTGTCAAAGCAATACATAGTCTATTGAAATATGTATTTATTATTATATAGATCTGAATACTCTGAAGTGCAATGTTTTAAAGTAAAGTCTCGTGCGCACTTGCGTAAAATTGTATTGCTCTTGCGCAGACAGCAACAAACAAAAGACTATAATTTCTTTGCAAATTATTATTAAATAAATAATGTTGTCTTGTCGAGGCAAGATTAACGCAAGTGTGAACCAAACCAAATCATCCGTCGCAGTGTCCTGCATACCGAAAGGAATTTGTTTTATTTTTGTGAAACTGAAATTAAAGGAGAATGAATTTGTTTTGTGGTATACTAGATGTAATTTTTACTTTTAATAAATTAAACAGATTTATTTGGGTGTTTTCATTACTAAATTTAAGTGTCATTCCAAATAATTATAAAGTTATCAGCTCGGCTGCTTCAACTTAAAATCGGGTACTGTGAGGGTTATTATTTTTTTTTTTTTTGTTGATCCCGTTTTTTGCAGGTGCGGTTTTTTGTAGGATCCCGTTTAGTAGTGTTCGTGTTTAAATATACATATTCACACAAGCATCCTGTTTTCCGGATACTGCAAACCGGATGCTTGTGTGAATATGTATATTTAAACACGTACACTACTACACGGGATCCTGCAAAAAACGGGATATTGCCGTGGGAAAGAGCCCTTAGCCTGTATCATCCCGCTGCTGGGCAAAGACCTCTCGTGGTTTCCAGTGCTTGCGAGCACAGGTCGTGATTTTTGAGAATAGATTTTTTTAAGATTTCGTTGCCTCAGTTAATGGCGTAAATTTCTGCGTTGAAATATCGTAAAAAAAAAATGCATAGTCACAGGGGATACCATCTGTTCAAATGACTACCTTCCTGTAATCTCGCTCTACTATATCTAAATTCGCAGCACGGCGAGTAGTTTGCGGGTTTGCGAACCAGTAAAAATATCGGCTGTTGAATGGGTAGGCTAGACATTTTGTATAACTCAAAAAAAAATGTTCTACCGATCTTTGTATCCTTGATACAATTAATGGATCTTGTCCATTCATCATTAGAGCTGTGGTAACGGCCGCGACTTACGAGTGGTTGGTTCGAACCCAGACAGGCGCTTTACATGTGATCATCAGAATGACTGCCCAAAATGACCGATCAGCTTTAAAATATTACTAAAATCTAATACCTATTTGCTACTATTTGATACCTTTGTTTAAATAATTGGTACCTAATTAATAACTGAGAAAATTTATTTAAAAAATGGCCAGTCATTCTGACGTCAGGATGACTGCCCACATTTAGAATCTTCACGTAAGGGCTCCAAAATTTCAATTCGCCTTTACAAAAATTTAGTACCTATTTGATACCTAAACATATATTTTTTCCAGATTTTTAGGGCAAAGAATAAAGATTTTAATAGAGATTTTTCATATTTCGATATAAGTACCTACATTTTGTTGGAAAAGTTGTTCAGTATCAAAGACTGAACCTCTCCTTAAAATATTTGCAGTTAATTTGATTCCACCTATACAATATGTAACATAATTAACGCAAGACCTCATACACCCCTCAAATCAAACAATTCAAAATCAAACAAATCAGCCCTTTGTAAACAAAAATCTGTAATAAAATCTTTATTATTGGCCTTTAAAATCTGGAAAAAATATATGTTTAGGTATGAAATAGGTAAGTACTAAATTTTTGTAAAGGCGAATTGAAATTTTGGAGCCCTTACGTGAAGATTCTAAATGTGGGCAGTCATCCTGACGTCAGAATGACTGGCCATTTTTAAAATAAATTTTCTACGTTATTAATTAGGTACCAATTATTTAAACAAAGGTATCAAATAGTAGCAAATAGGTATTAGATTTTAGTAATATTTTAAAGCTGATCGGTCATTTTGGGCAGTCATTCTGGATGATCACGCTTTACATTGTGTAAATTATTTCATTACTACTAATCTCAAAACGGTGAAGCATGAACAAGAACGGGAAAGCATGTCCTAGAATCAGACATTCGAAGACGTGACATTACCAACCCGCACTGGGCCGGCGTGGTGGATTACTGCCCACTCCGTCACCGAGAGGAGGCCTGTGTGTGAGTCCAACAGTGGGAACATTATAGCCTGATTGTGTATTCATCGTAACCCTGTAGGTCTAGCTTCCTTTATACTTTATACAAGACAAACCGTGAAATGTAGTGGTCTCTGTGATGGGTACAGACGCCAGCACCGGTGGCGGACTAACCGGGGGGCGGAAGGGGCGGCCCGCCCCGGGCCTCCGGTCTTGGGGGGCCCCCAAATGCCTCCGCGTTCCCCTGATGAAATCCTAAGCAAGACTTTAAAAATGTGCTTAGTACCTACATAATTTCATCAAGATATACTTCTTGACCATTTGCATCTCGGTTGCATCATGCGAGAGGAGTTTTTCGAAACCTAAACTACTTAGTTAAAATATTTTCGATGTAATGGGTCAAGAGCGACTTGTTAACCTAGCCGTGCTTTCAATAGAAAGAAAAATTTCGAAGAAATCGATTTCATAGAAGTTATTGAGGAGTTCAGGAAATTGAAGGCATGAAAACACATAACACGCTACAAAAAAAAAAAAAACTATCTTTGATTTATTTTATCTAATTTTTTTGAAGTGAAAACTTCTTTAGCGGCGTTGTACACTTTTTTTGTAACGGGTAAAAAATGTAAAACTCGCGTCAGGACACGTGACCCTGATCGAAAATTCGTAAGACTGATGGTGAGTACACAGCCGGCGGCGCGGCGTAGGCGAGGAAGTATCCCCCTCTCTTTCTACGACGCGGCGAAAATGTATGCCTGCGCCTGTTGTTTAGTTTAGGTGGGGCAGGGTGCTTGCGCGAATGTTCGTGTGTGTTTATGTTACAGAAACAAACTTAACTTAAATGAATGAATTAATTAGAATTGTAGTTAGAATGTATTGATAGACTTGAAGGTACATCTCTCGACAATAAATCTGCAATTTGGGATACAGATAACTGGTGGAACATATGGCACACCTCCGGTGGACGTGAAAAAATTAAAAAATTAATAAAATAATGGTTCTGGTAATAATGATGGTGAAAAAGTCGTCGAAATTATGGATGGAAGTTGATTTTTCTGAGAAACTTTTTAATGTAATATAAATTGTCATGTTTGTGCAAGATAGCGCAATAAATAAATATTGTATTCTACGACATAAATGATTGTACTTTTATACTGATAATTAAAGCAATTCGTGCAAAATGATTCCCTAACCATTCCAAAATATAAAAAATGCACAACGTTAATATTTAAGTTTTCACTTCTGCCGGCACTCCCGGAGTGCAACCCGTCGTTTTTTGTCGATCGATTTGTATTTTATTTTCCTCACCCATATCCATTCCATATTGTAGGATGTTTATTTAGCCTAAATAATTTAATTCTAATTTGAATTTCACATGCCAGATTTTAACGAAATAAACACCAACACTTATTTATACATACAAATGTGACACATTTACATTTTTTTGTATATGTAGGTACATTTTTATATGTACATTTTTTATATGTACATTTTTTATATGTACATTTTTTTTAAAGCTGGGGGGCCTCATTCAGCTTTGCCGCCCCGGGCCTCTGACGGGCTTAGTCCGCCACTGGCCAGCACATCAAGCTACTACAATCTGTCACTTTAATAGATTTTGAACTTTATTGCTGAAGCATAAGGTTCCACGTTGATTGGGAAAATTTGACAGTTTCGTTTAGCTTGATGTGCTGGCGTCTGTACAATGATTTTCATTCGTTAGTACAGACACAAACGATACCCTTTTTTCTGTAATGTTAATTTTTAGTTGGAAAATTGTTTGTGTGAACCTTAAATGTGTTTTTCTGAAATAAAAGTTGATTATTATTATTAAATCTAAGAGTAGATTTGACGATTTGTCTTGTATAAACCGCCCAAAGTAGAGATATCAATGGCCGGAATCGAACTTGCGACTGCTAGGCGCCCTGACCCATAGCCTCGACGACTGACGGACGTTCGGCGCCCGTTAGTTGAATTTGTTGAAAATTTTTGAAAAAAAAAAAAAAAAAAAATTCACCTTCTTTTGTTGAATGGCTAATCTTTTTTCATGAAATTGTCGTATAGCTACTAAGATAAGGCACACACTACAATATACAGGGTGAGGGGACATCGACGCGCAAACTGTACCTCCCCCCCCCCCCTCCCTAGTAGATAATTATTTCGTCGGTTATCAAAAAAAATCTGCTGTTTTATAGAAAAGTGTAACCTACGCGGTCAAAACGTCGTCGATTAAATGGAAAAATTACATTTTTCAAATTTATTGGAAAATAAGATTATTAGTTAAAACTAGTCGTCTATTAGCAACATTATTTTATATGGATAAAAGACACTTCATTTTATCTGATAAGTAAGGGTTACTTTTAAGTTAGAGGTTTTATTAATGATTGTTAATTTTATGTATATGTGCTATTCTTTAAATATCGCAGTTTATAAAAAAAAAAAAAACTACTTAATAAAACCATTTATTCTCCTTTATTGTGTTTCACTTTTTAGAAAATACGGGCCGCAACATTCTTTTATTTATGTAGAAAAATAACATTTCTTGCTAAAAATGCCCCCTTTTGTAATAAATTAATTAAAATAATCACACCATCTTAATCCTTATGTAAATACCTTTAAAATGATACATATAACATTTATATTTTGCAACTTAAAAAAAATAATAACACTAAAAACTTTAGATGCATGTAGTGTAAATTTATTATTTTTTAATAACTTCACTTTTCAGAATCATGTACTGAATCCATCAGGTAACGGGTTTCGCATCGGTGTCCCTGCCAGCCAGACTATAGGTACCTAATTAGGTTTAGGTATGTACCTACGATCCGCTGCTTTTACCTATCATTTACTTTAATTGACACAAAATGAACTAATCATCACTTAGCGTTCATGATACAATAGCTAAGAGTAAATATTTCTTTTTACTTTTGTTCCTATTTCAATTAAAAAACTGAAAAAAAATAAAAAGTACAATATTAAACATAAGCTACTCAAAAGGAGTAAGGATCGGATGGCGTTTTGTAGTTTCTGCCTACCCCGATGGGAGGAAGGCATGACTTTATGAAGTAATTACAAGTATAAAAAGTGGTCGACTCTAACCCGCTAATTTGTGTAATCAAGTCGCATAGCAACATCCCCTTTAAAAACTACTTGTTAAAAGCCAAAAAGTTTACAATTACCACATGGGGGCCTATTTACCAAACTAGTTAAGGACTGATTAATCCTAAATTAAACAACAATAACTACCTACTAACTTCTTACTTAGGTAAAATTCTTACAAAATATTATGTTGTCCAACAAAACGCTCCCACAAATTGTTTGAAGACAAGT
>OX451395.1:1529331-1565615 GCA_949629135.1 Eremobia ochroleuca | reverse complement strand
GAGACTGATGATGTGATACACAATTGGGGCGCTGCTTACGAGTCTGTTTTATTAGTTTGCAACTTAATCCACTAAAGTAGGAGATGTGATTTAAGTAAGATGGTGCTCGGTAGTACTTACCTACGTACTAGGTACCTATTGCTAAAATTAATACTATAGGTAGGTACTACTCTTTTCTAACTCTTCTCTATCAACTTAAACCACCAAACCTACACAACTGAATATTAGACCCCACCCTAATTCCGGGCTTGCTACCTCGCCCAACAAAAACTCCTAAAATGCAAATTAAAACACAAATCTAAACTGCACCATAAGAAAATATGAAGATGTAAACATGTCCCCAAATTCCCGCTACCTCTCATCTCCGTCACCAGCTTCCCAACATTCGCGTGGACCGCGGGGCGCCGGCGGCGGCGGCGGCGGCCCGGCGCGGCATGGCGGCACCGGCGCGCACAAATAGTAGGCGCCACGCACTGTTGTTAGTTGCTAGTGTTGTTCCTGCAACTCGGACAGGGCATCTCGCTACTTGCTACCTATCTGTTCACTATTTTTACATGAATTTGTAGCTAAATGTTCTGTAGGTACTAGGTAGGTACTCTCGCTTTGGTACACACCATATATGATGTACGTTATCATTTATCAAAATTTCACCGTGAAAATTTAGATGAAGTGAGCTGTCAACAGTGTCAATCTCTAGCATCAATAGGTGGTATGACAGCTCACTTCAAACTTATTTCACATATTAAGTTTTCACAATGAGACTTATAGAATAGAACAGCAGTCTGTAAAAGGTCATCTGTTTTCTCACATTCAGCAGTAAATATTAAGGAAATTCATAAAAGCCGCCATTGTAGGTAGGTACTTGGACAGGGAATTTCTCTAATGAGTTGAATAGTAAGTACCTACTATCTACCCTCATTGAGTATTGTTACATTCTGTTTCACGTCCATATTTACCAGATGAACTACCTACTATCTGGTGGCTGAAATGTCGTGTAAGCTGCTATGCTTACCACCAATTGCAGGTTCGAATCCTGGGATGAATCCAACTTAATTGCAAGCATAAGTCAGAGGCGATTCTTTGAAGGAGAGCCCAGCAGCAGCTTATTCTTAGCACGTCAGCTTCTTCTTATTGTAAAGTTCATCTATGTGAATTGCATTCTACAAATTGAATCGGAAAATTCTAAAGACTTAGGTAGGTATTTTTCAAATCAGAGTAGTGGGTGTTAGGTAGCTACCACTGGCCAGTCACCATCGCCTTTTGAGCAGATGTCGGCATTATAAAATAAAAATACTAATTAGTCAATTATCTAAATGTCTTTCAAAAAGGAAAAAAAAAATATTATTGCAAAAGATTTGAATGACCCTAAGCGACCGCGCCGTTCAAAACAAAACAAATAAAGAAGATAATTACAACCGGACCCAACCTGCCTTGTTCTCAGAAATGCATCGTTTAAATATCGCATGAATGACTGGATATGAAGAATAATAAGTTTATTAAGATGGAGTTCGCTAAAACAAATAACACAACACAACTAATTGTTAGAACAAATACTGAGCTACCAACTGCATAAAGAATGGGTTTTGACATTTTTTTGTATGTTTGTTCCTAATCTTAGGCGCTTTATTGCAAACTCTTATTATCTACCTCCCGTGCGATTCTGTAACCATCTCACCGTGAAAGCTTGGGTGAAGTGAGCTGTCATTCGCTAGGGATTAACACTATTAAGTGCTCACTTCACTTATGATTTCACGGTGAGATTTTTACAGAATCGACCGGCTGTTCTATCTTAATAATACTTATCTGTAGACAAAAACATAGCCTGTAAAAATAACACCGTGAAGTCATAAGTGAAGTGAGCAGTGTCAATAGTGTTAATCCCTAATGAGAGCTCACTCCACGGTCACTTCACCCAAGTTTTCACGGTGAGATGGTTACAGAATCGCACGGCTGTAGGTATTTATTTGTCCTAATTCTCGGCCATCGCAAAAACCTCTTGTTATAGAATCATCTCATTCACGAGAAGCGCTGGGTACGGGTACCACTTATCACAGTAGCCCGTTAGTCTCGTAGCAAGCGCGACTGCTGAGCGTGGGGGTCTGAGTTCGATTCCCAGCCCGGAGTTTGGAAATTGGCGGTGTGATACCCCCGTGGCTCGGAAAGCACTTTAACACGTTCACGCCGGGGCCGATTTTCATTTGTTTTGCTATGAGGCGGCGCCGCCCGATAGGACAGTTTAGTGCGGGTCACCGGTGGGCCGCGCCGCCCGATGAGACAGTTTAGTGCGGGCCACCGGTGACCCGCGCCAGCGTGAACGTGTTAAGCCGTTGGGGTTGGTCCTGCACCTAATCTCTCTCCGCGAGTGTCGGATTGCCGTCCCAGTGGACTATGAGAGCGAGGGAAGAGGGAGTGCACCTGTGTCTGCGCACACTTGTGCACTATATCTCTCGCGCCGAAGGCTAGTCTCCGTTGAGATTGGCCGCCATGGCCGAAATACACTTGCTTGCTGACTTTTGTCGATGATTTGATTTAGCCCAGATTTGCTCTTCCTGTGCACTGCAGCCACACACTTCCTTGAATTAAGTACGATTAACAAATAGAAAGCCAACGCTAGGTTTTCTTGGGTGAACTGAGGAGAACACCAATCGATGGGTCCTACGTATAAGGGCCAATGCAGCATTTTGAGCATTTTCACTTTTTTGTATTAAATGCTTCCTTTTACTGTATTTGATAACGTGCACTGAAAAAAAAAATACAAATACAAAAAAGTGAAAATGCCCAAAATGCTGCCCCTTACCCTTTATGCCCTTTTGCCCATTTTGCCTTGCTTGCTGGCGCTTATACGTAGGACCCATCGCAATTATAGTTAGGTATCCTAAAATACCTCATCGTAAATAGAACCTAGGAACACGACCGACAGCATTAAAATGTAACTTTACCCACTTTTGCATAAGTCATATCCATAGATGTCATATCTATGACTTCCACAAACAACCTAGACTGTAGTGGGTGTTCACTTGTGCCCGCTTTCACGAACACTAGGCCCCAACTAAATACTAACCAAATTACAGGGTTATTTTAAATTGCCTAGCTAAACTCTGCAGACGCAATATGTACCGATATCTAAACATGATTTTTTAAACTGATATTTCAAGTGACAACAATAACATCGGTCGATGATCCCACAAAGAATATTATCAAATTAATTTATTTTTTGTCGTATCATGTTTAGATATCGATGGCCATCGGGTCTACGGAGTTTAGCTAGCTAATTTAATTTAACCCCGTATCATTGTCCTGTTGGATTTTCAACTCTCGGTGCGGAGCCGAGCATGGAAAATCGAACGTTGCGTTTTTGTTGTCCCACTGTTAGGGAAAACGGGCATTTGTACATTTTCCACGTCCAGTCATAAGCTATTGAGTTTAAAGATAACTATAACATAGCCGCGATAGATTGTTACAGCTATCGGCGTCTCCCAGTCACTACCCTCCTTTTACGAGCCAAACTCGAGCAGAATCGTAAGCAGCTGATGTAATTTAAATAAGTACATTAGGTAGCTACGTACTGCCCACTGGATGTCCACCGCTGGACAGCGAGCTTTACCAAAGATCTAAAGCGAAACATTAGAGGGATTAGTTGGGAGGGTTTAACACGATATTTATCTTTTTGATAGATTTTTTTATATTTTGTGAATGTGAGAACGTTGTAGGCCTTGTAGATTTGTAGATCTTTTTGTGTTCTGTAACCATCTCACCGTGAAAAGTTGGGTGAAGTGAGCGTGGAGTGAGTCGTCAATAGTGTCAGTCCCTAGCATCAGCATGACTCACAGCTCACTCTAAGCTCACTTCACCTCAGTTATCACGGTGAGATTTTTCTAGAATCTACCGGCGGGTACTTGTTGTCAGGCCTACGCTGTCCTCCCATACCTATTAATTCTGCAATTTGAAAACATTCTGAAACCAAATTATTTTTAAAAGAGTAACCGTGGAGTTTCTTGCCGGCTCTTCTCCATAGGAAACGACCAATTGGAACCGTGCACCTAGCTTCTGACGTTTCATAAGTGCCCATGTAGGTTTATGTGAAATAAAATATTTTGATTTTGATGTAATGGGTTCGATTCCCGAGTCGGTCAAAGTGTTATTGGGTTTTTCTAGCTGGCATTTCTCCGTAGCAGCCCGTATCCTGGATTTGTGTCCGGTTGATGGCACTTAAATATTACTGGTGAATTGTGGATTAACTGTAAATAAAGCTCTGCCGAACCTTTTGGGGAATAGGTGAGATGTTACTAAAATCAATATGAAAGTAGACATATACGTGCAAGCTAAATAAACAACTGTGCCAACTCGCAATGGCGCAGCGGTTAAACGATAATTCAGCTTCTGCGATGGGTGCGAGTTTGATCCCTGCGGATCGGATACGGATCAGTCAGACAATACCCGCCGCGGGGTAGTTGCGTAACACACATAAAATAGCAGTTGATCGCAATGTCTTTCATTTTGACAGTTAAATCGCGTTCATTGCGTTGTTGATCAGATGAATTTTTCTAAACTATGAAGCTAATGGATTTATTAGGAATTTCCTTTGATATTTAAAGTGTGTTACGCAATTAGGGTGCGTGTTAGTGTAAAAACTTGGCACAAACCTAGGTTTTGATATGGCAATTAATAAGTGGATACGATAAGTTTATTAATTTTTGACTGTGTGTGACCAATTGCAGCCAAGCTATGCAATACTAAATAACTAAAGTCCAATTATTTGTCTCTGAAAGATTTGCAGATCGAGATAGAAGCTCATAAAAATAATTTGTGACTCAAGGACATACAGGCTCGTGCAGACTGGCGCGACTTGTCGCGCGACGTGGTGCGGGGCGATTCTGCGATATTATCGGGCCGCAATACCTTTTACACTAGAGCGACGCGAATCGCGGCCGCTACCGCGATATCGCCGCGTCGCCATACAAAAGGAGTATCTTGTATGGCGTCGTGGCCGCTGCGCGAATATCGCCGCGATATCGCTGTGTCACCATACAAAATGTTCCTATTGGAGTCGTGGCGCAACCATGTTGCGGCGCGACAGGTCGCCCCTGTGTGAATTGTCGCGCGCGTCGCGCCTGTGTGTACGAGCCTTAAATCTGATGGCCAGTAAATCATTTTCTATTCTGTTTTAGTTTAAAATAATTAGATTTGGCACGCGTGGCTACGGTTCTCAATGTGTTTTAGTGAATGCCTGTGTTGTAAAGTTAGGCTATAAAAATTGTGAAGGGTGTGAAAAACTTCATCAGATAAGGGGCTTAAAATTAAGTTTAAGCCTTATATACGGAAATTCCTATTTCTAAGCTTACTTAATTAGGTCGAGCAAGTGGCCCAGTGGCCGACGGCAGGCCAGGATGCACCCACGTGGCCAGACAGAGAGACACTGTAGGGTATTAGATGATCGATTGTATGTTTTGTTTGTATTTGGGGGAATTTGCTGTATAAAGCAAAACGGTAAAATGCGTGTGTGATACGTTTGTATTCGAAAGGATCGAAAAACAGAGTTATTTGATAGAAGTGAGGTTTCAACTGCAAAAATTTATTGATACAGAGGTTCATTTCGTATAGGGAAATGAAAGAAACGCAAATAAATGATAAATGATTTTATTTCTGTAAGTAGTTTTGTACAAACACCTTTACACGTGAATCATATTAAAAAAAAAAAAAAAAAACGACGGGTTGCACTCCGGGAGTGCCGGCAGAAGTGAAAACTTGAATATTAACGTTGTGCATTTTTGATATTTTGGAATGGTTAGGGAATAATTTCGCACGAATTGCTTTAATTATCAGTATTTAAGTATTATCATTTATGTGGTAGAATACAATATTTATTTATTGCGCTATCGTACACAAACATGACAATTTATATTACATTAAAAAGTTTAAACACACACGAACATTCGCGCAAGCGCCCTGCGCCGCCTAAACGAAACAGCAGGCGCAGGCATATATTTTCGCCGCGCCGTAGAAAAAGAGGGGAATACTCCTACGCCGCGGCGGATATCTACTCTCCATCCGTCTTACGAATTTTCGATCAGGTGACGTGTCCTGACGCGAGTTTAACATTTTTTACCCATTACAAAAAAAGTGTACAACGCTGCTAAAGATGTTTTCACTTCAAAAAGACCATAAGATGAAGACCATGTAGATTGGTGTCTTAAATGGTCTTTTGAGGAAAGAACCACACAGATTGAACTGAAACTGATGGCTCCTTAAAATATTGTTCAAGTTGGGCGAGGTTGATTACGAAGGACGATGCTACTGAGCCTCCTGTCATAAGCCTCAGCGCCTACATGAAGACAGAGGGGTGGTCTATATCTACACTGCTGGATACCAGACGAGACCATCTTTCTATTGGCGAAAGATACAGTTCTCCACACCTTTTTGTAATGATAAGGATCTACCATAAACAAAATCATAGGGCGTTGTAGTAAGGTCGTACTACTTATAATTCATGTATTATCAGTGTTTGCGTATGCGCAGGCAGTCTTAATAAACATGTCTAAGGAAGGAACACATGCAAATGACCCGTCTGTCCGGGGTGTAACACTGCTGGGTGGAATGCGGACGTGGTGTCGTGCCAAACGTTCTGTTGCTACTGAATGGTGATACTCCACTTACGGCCTGAGTCTTGTAGGTGTTTTGTATTTAGTACTTATTGCTAATTGCAGGCGTACCTTTATGTATTAAACTTCCTTAATTTAAAAAGTGTTCTTACATTTTCATTGAGAATGATGGTAATGGAAACTGTTTTTAATAACTTTCCCTATTGTGTTCCCAAAAAATGTTTCCTGAATGTTAGGAAGTTGAAAATGTCAAATGTAAGGATAATCTGCTTGATAAATACTTGAAACGACAGCGACGGCCACCGAGTTTTAACATAATTTCTTTTAGGGCGGAAAATGATTCTTGTTCTTATAATAATAATAATAATTAGGTAAGTACCTACCTACCCTGGTATAACATTAGCACCTGCTAATACATTGGTCACTGACTCTTAACAACAAGAATCATTTTCCGCCCTAAAAGAAAGTATGTTAAAACTCGGTGGCCGTCGCTGTTGTTTCATGATACTATCCTTAAATTCTTTGAACTAAACCGTCACCATAACTTCCTTCAAATCTTTCCACCCCTCTCATCTTCTGTCACACATGTTCTCGATGGCTAATGTACCAAAATAATCAATATTAGGTGAGTGTAGTTGTTTATAATAAACGGCGAGCGATCGCAGCGTCGCGATGGCGCCGCCGCCGGCGCCGGCTGCGTTGTAGCGCGGCGGCGCTTTGTGGCGCGGCCTGGAAACCGGCGGGAAATTAACGGCTAACCACGGTAACAATTTGACACCGACAGCATCTGTATCACATAGCAATGAGGTCGGTTTTTGTAGTTCAAATGTTACTACTTACGTGCCGTAATGCACTGATGACTGAACCACCGGATGTAGCGCGATTTCTGGGTACAGATGATGAAGTAACTGCTTCGGGGAATTCAATTAAGGGGTTCGTGTGTGGTGACGAACGGTGGGGAAATTAAATGATGTTTTACAGAAATGCAAGTTTCCTTGTCCCTGGAGGTGTGACTGTGTGTCAGATTTAATTTTCACTGTATCTGTGGTACTAAACTGAAGTTTAAAAGTTCTCCAATCCATTCAATATTTTTTCATGTACCCAATAGTTTAGTTTTTGCAAAGCCTTGCGGTGACATACTCGTAGAATCCTACAACCTTTTTACTACGGTATGGCTTGAGTTCAAAATGGAAAAAATAAATGAAACAAAAGAAGACTTGCAAAAAGTGTATGCATATATGTGTATGCTCCCCTACCAGTACGAGTATCTCATCTATAAAAGAAGCATTACATAACACTTCAGCTATCCGCTGATTTCCTGGCCTCCGCATCGCTGTCCAACAGTTTTTGAATGTTTGCATTGCATTGTGACACTATTATATAAATTAGGAGGGGGGGGGGGGGGGATTTATTGATCCTTTGATGTGCCGCCAGGGGGATGGAAGTCATCCCCTAAGGACATCCGCTGAGCACACTCGACTCGAACAAATCTCATCGCTAAAAATAGAGATGACTTAATTCTCATATTGTTCGATCGGAACCGATTTATTTTTGATCTCGCCGATCTAATGTATGATAGATGTAATGTATTCTGCGGTATCAGTTTAATTGTATAATAAGACAGTTAAGTTATTTTTTAACAGTCATCAAGGAACTTTGAACTAGGCATATTGGAAATGTGTAATAACTTAGTAACGTTACTGTCTGACAAACAACTTTGAACTTAGGCACGTTTGAAAACTAGGTTAAACTATCTTGAAGTAAGACAAACACTACCTAATCTAACAAAGCTGTGAAACTAAGGTAAAGCTAAGTTGTAACTTTGGCAATGCTCAACTACTTCCTAATTATCTATCGCGGTTTGTAACAGCAGAAGGTGCATCTTTACACTAACAGTTACTGGGTAATACGATACCCCTTGGTAAGACTGGTTGTCAGACTTTCTGGCTACTGACGACCCGTAACGACTGTCAAAGATCAACGAATGACAGCCAGGACCAACGTGCTTTCCGAGGCAAGGAGGGGTCTTAGTATGTGAAGATGCTCACCCATCCAAGGACCAACCGCGGCAAGCTTAGCTTAACCTGATCGATGGACCCGTGCGTCTGTTATTACTTAGCCACAAGTCCCTCCGTCCCCCAAGTCAGTAATCTATGCATCACAATCAAAATATTTTATTTCACATAAACCTACACGGGCACTTATGACAGGTCAGAAGCTAGGTGCACGGTTCCAATTGGTCGTTTCCTTATGGAGAAGAGCCGGTAAGAAAGATATCACATATCACAGGAATCGAACCCGGGACCTCACCGCAGCTACCATAAGGCCCATGTCACTGTTTATACACAATAAAGGGTATTATTCTATTCTATTCTTTTTTTCATCTTCCTGCCTTCATGCCAGTTTACTTGTGATCGGACATCAGCACTGCACGTCTTTTACTTTCATACAACTTTATGAGTCGATACTAATTTTATTTTAGTTAGTCACCCCCTTTCCTGTAAAATCAACTACAGTCCGGCCGTCGAGAGAATGCGTTCCTGAGACCTGTCAGTGCGATAATTGTAGTAGCTAATAAATATCAGATTCGCAAAACAAATATTCGTTTGTTTGAAATTGACAGGGGTCAAAAATGCATTCTGTCGCTGGCCGAACCGAAGGTAATGACTAAATTGTATAACTTTTTGCTATTTTATTAAAAAAAAATTCAGGATTTCACAATGACTGTAGGCTATAAGCAGTGCCAGACAAGTTTTTAACTCATTGACTGAGAATTTCGTTTTAACCCGTTTCCGCATTGTTCTGTGAGCAGTCAGATAGATTTTCTTTTATTTACGACATGCCAACGACATTTATCTTTTTATTGAAGTGTCTTCTGTCTCCTGACAATAATCATGCAATGTTAAGATTAGTCATTTTAAGTGGACGGGTGAGGTAAAGCGGAATTAAACAATTTGAAAACATTTGTAACCTTTAATTAACAGTCTTGAAAACTGCAGCAACGTTCAGGTTTTAATTTCCTATCAGCAGAAAAACAACCAAATGCAATAAATGTCCATGTTACAGCAGTTTTGCCTCATGTTTAATAGAAAAATGTTATCACAACAGACATGAAACACACAAAAAAAAGCGCTTCCGGCTCAGGATAATTTTGTCTCATCATGAGTCTGCAAATTCACAAACAGCCACAACAACAACTACTTTAAGCCAGAATGCCTTCAGCACAATTTCTTTTGCCTTTCTGTACTCGGAAATCACAGGATTTTGGTGGTAGTGATATGTCCTGGACGGAAGAGCTCATTTTTGACCGCTCTATATGACTTTAATGTTGATTTTTATAAAAAATTAATCATATAGATAACGCAGAATCCAGCTGATAACAATGGTAATTTGCTTCACTATCTAAGTAACTCTGTTTACTTAACAAACAATCGAAACAGAAGTGTGGGAAATGGGCCATAAATTGGCTATTATGTATACACACACATTATTCACATAACTTGTCCACAGTGTCCAAAAAGGAAGTAAATAAATAGTCTCCTTTCCGTTCCGGCGCTCGCATCACTCAGAATCACGGATGCGTGGAAGACGTCCTTCTTTGCGTTTTCGTTATAAGTCATTAATCCTACAACTTTAATATTCACTGAAAATATCCATGTAAAGTCCACGAAGAACTTTTTAAGACTAGCGATCCGTGTTTTAACACTTTAATTTCTTCACTATAGGTGCACTCGTTGGTGGTGGTTTTAATTTTATGACAATTTACAACGTTACAAGTTAATATACAATCTATACTAAATTAGCTACTTCTACGATATTCTTCCCTGAAAAATAAGCATGAAAATAAGTTAGTTACATAATGTGCAAAGAACATTGACATTGAATTTATTGTACCAAAACAAATGAATAGTATAATTATTTATATCAAATCATCTACTGAACCTACCTACCTACTTATTAAATATCAATGGTAGCACATTACCGATCCAAATTATTTTTATTGTCAAGAATCATATGAATGTGTCAAGATGGCGCCTGAATTTGGCGCCAAAAAGTAGCGTCGGTGCGGCGCGTCGTCGCGGGCACAAGACGTAAACAATTCAGCCACTGCTAATAATTCTGTTATGTTTTACTATTGATTAATTATGTGGATGTAATGCTGGCAAGTATTATTAGATGTATAAAGATATTGTGGAACATTAGGTGGAAAACTAGGCTGAAACTTGCTTAAAACTGGAGATAAGGCCTGTGACATTTAGTACAGATAAATGTATTTTCTTCTGTGCCATGTTCAGCAATGGATTTCAGTATTATTTATGATGAAACTATTAAAATCACAGTTTAAAATGTTTGTATTTGATAGCTCATTTAGAAGCCAGAACCACCACATACCTAATTAAACATTTCCACCTTATCAACTCGATTTTCTCCGTCTGAAAACATTTCACACACCTATTAACCGCTTACCAGCAGATATATTGGTGTACGAGTACCTAGTGATTGATGGCATCCCATCGCAGCTAGGCGTTACAGCGTTCTCATTAGCAAGTCGGATCGCGAGCCGAATTCAGGACGGAGCTGTAATACTGTAACATACACGTTTCAGTGTTCTAAGGATAAGTTTTATTTCGAAAATAATAATAGGATCGATGATTTTCTCTATTTTCTGATGAATGATCGAAAAGACAACCTCTTTCCTTCATACGGGAGTAGTGGTACCCAAGTGGAAGAGCCCGCGACTTACGATCGGTCGTAGGTTCGAACCCAGACAGGCGCTTTACTTTGTGTAAAATATTTCATGACCACTGTTTTCAAACCACTGAAAGAAAACATCGTAAGCAAAACCGGCATGTCCTAGAATCCATAATTCGAAGACATGTGACATCTACCAACCCGCACTGGGCCCGCGTGGTGGATTATGGCCCACTCCCTCTCACTGAGAGGAGGCCTGTGTCCCAGCAGTGGGAACACTATCCGCTGACTATGCTATACGAGACATGAGGGTCTGGCAGTTGAGGAGAAACCAGAATAGTTAGGTTATCTCACTGAGTCCTGCGATCGCTCCTTATCTCCTAAAGTTCGCCTAAAGGTATACAATAATCATGTTGTTGCTTATCTTTTGAGCATTATGCATATGAAATGTGTTTTCTTTTATTTATAACAGCCGCACGGGTCGATCGATTAGGTTAAGCTACGCTTGCCGCGGTTGGTCCGTCGATGGGTGACCATCTTCAAATACCAAGACCCCTCCGTGCATCGGAAAGCACGTTAAGCTGTTGGTCCCGGCTGTCATTCGTGGATCTTTGACAGTCGTTACGGGTAGTCAGTAGCCCGAAATTCTGACAACCGGTCTTACCAAGGGGTATCGTATTACCCAGTAACTAGGTTGTGGAGGTCAGATAGGCAGTCGCTCCATATAAAATACTGGTATACCCCAACATAGTTGGGAAAAGGCTCGGCAGATGATGATGATGTGTTTTCTTTCATTTAAATTAAGCAACGACTGCATTCTGGCTCGATTGCAACTGTGACTGTTTCATATGATAAGACTTCTTGACCTACATTCATTCTCAGTTGCAATGATCTATTAGCTGTTTCAGCAATAATTCTTTTGATCAAATGAGCCCTCTATGATCTTAGCTATTGTTGGACTCATGCATTGAAAGATTAATATAATTAAATATCATCATTGGTCTTTGCACATTGAAATCGTTATAGTCTACCGACAGGTTAATAATGCTGATACATACCTATCCCAATCTCTACGTAGATGCCAATAGTCATATAATACAACGTGTAACGTTAAATGCGCAAAACCTCAGACACCCCAACTGATTTTTAATTCAATTAACCTATTTCAGAGAGAAAAAAAGTCATTAAAAATTTTGTAAAGGGGGTTTATGTGCCGTTTTAGTTTTACTGGCCATTCTGACCGTTTCTTGTGTCTGCGACGACGCTTTGTCGTGAGAGGAGTCGTCACCGGGCCGCTGCGCCACGCTGACATTGGGTTGCTTGACCTATTAATAAATAGACACGGCAACGTTTTTAATAAAGATTTTTTGAAAAATGTGACCTATATTAAAAAGTGGTTCAATTAATTCTGCTCGTTATACTGATCAAACTAGTTTCAGGTTTTGCGCATTTAACGTTACACGTTGTATACACTAATCACTGCAGTGCCATCTCCCATGGGGTGAAGTAAAGTTAAATTTAAATGTAAATAAAATAAACTAACATAGTTTTTAAGTTTACTAACACAGTGAGTCCTAGTTACTTGAGCAAATAAATTTATTATTATTATATAATACCGATATTTGCATTTAAAAGGGTATTACAGTGGTGGTGGCTCAGTAGCAACGGCCGTGATTTACGAGTTGGGTCGTAGGTTCGAATTCGAACCCAGACAGACGCTATACTTTGTGTAAATCATTTCATCACGACTGCTCCCAAAACGGTGAAGGAAACATCGTGAAGAAACCGGCATGTCCTGGAACCAAAAAATCGATATGTGACGTCTACCAACCTGCACTGGGCCCGCGTGGTGTATTACGGCCCACTCCTTCTCACTGAGAGAGGAGGCCTGAGTCTCAGCAGTGGGGACATTATAGGCTGACTATAAAAAAGAGAGTCTATGAAGTTTCTTGCCCGTTCTTCTCCATAAGAACCTACTACACTTTGGAATGGACAAATACCTTCATCTTTCTGAATGACCGAATCCTTGACAGTTCAAAAGTGCCTGCAATTTAAATAAATGATTTGAGTTTGATTTTCAATAGCTTACGTAGGTAACCTACCTAACTTTTAAACTTATTCAGGCAGGCTGAAATCTCCTGAAACGCGTTCAGTTACATAGGTGGTGTTTTAGCCGAGTGACTCTCAAACCGTGACTGTTTCAAACCGAGCCGTAAATCAAACTAACTGAATATCGATGAAATGTTTTGAATAAATCATAACAGCGCCACCGTTTACCATAAAAACATGTTTAATTAATGTGTGAATATATTTTTTGAAGGATTGGGGGTATAGATTTTTATTTGCTTTGTGATTGGATTGTGATGATTTCATTTCGCTCGTCTCTACTTCATCCTGACTGCATAAATTCAGTAATAAATAAATTCTTTCATTTCGACACGATAATTAGACGTAGGTTAAAATTGACTTCTAAAATGTTATTATATTACACTGTCTGTTAGTTAGTTACGAGTACAAGTGAATCTATAAAAGTGTGTTAAAAAAAATAAAAGTTACCTCGATCCCTAAGTCTCTACAAGATGCCAAATGCACACAGCCCTTTGCTGTCAAGGTAGAGTTAAATCCAATGCAAGCGATTATTTATAATGATCGAATCTCATAAATCTACCGTCGCCATCATCTAAGAATGTATACTGGGGGGCTTGCGGCTAAATAGTATCAGCCGCATGGGTCGATCGATCAGGTTAAGCTAAGGTAGCCACGGTTGGTCTGTGGATGGGTGACCATCTTTATATACCAAGACCCCTCCGTGCCTCGGAAATCACGTTAAGCCGGTTCCGGCTGTCATTCGCCGATCTTTGACAGTCGTTACGGGTCGTCAGAAGCCTGATAGTCAGACAACCAGTCTTACCAAGGGGTATTGTAATTATTGTATGGTATTACCATGTAACTGGATTGTGGAGGTCAGATAGGCAGTCGCTCCATGTAAAATAATGATATTCAGCTGCATCAGGTTAGACTGGAAACCGACCACAACATAGTTGTGAAAAGGCAGGTAGATTGATTATTTATTTGGAGATACCAGTTTGTAAAAGTACATAAAACATAGCACCGTCTTTGTTTTAGCGTAGTCGGGTAAACAAGAGTCGTTGACAATACTTACGACATGAGTATGAGTACTTAGCTTATGCAAGGTTTTCATTAAAGCTGTCCAAAGAGTTTTATCACTTCTCTCTATGTTGTAAACATATTTGCAAATGTTTTTGAAAGTTATTTTCTTTCCTTCAAGAATTTATTTTCAAACTTATTATGAAGTACTTATGTTTTCAGTTTTAGCTTTATTATCATTTCAAAGGAAACGTATACCTATTGCAATAATGTTAACCGTATCCCGTTTTAAAGTTAACTTAACAATTGACAAATCCTCTCATAGTGATTAAAAATTATTGGGCTCTATGGTAAGCGCCTCAACTAAGCAAAAAGTTGCCTAAAACAGCAATATTTTATTTCCTCAAATCTGCGGGGTGATCGCGCAACATACTATCGTTATTTACGTTGTTGAGCAGACACATTTTTCGAACATATGAAGCAATGGAGTAGCAATATCCTTCAAAATGATTCAGGTTGAGATTGGTACTCGTAGCGTGTTATGTAATTAGGGTGCTGGTATTTTGGAAGTCATTCATCACTATAATAATAATAATTGAATTCTATATTGAGAGTAAACATGAGACTCATTCAATTACAGCTATGTTAGTGATACAATTACAGCAACAATTACACAAACACGCACAACAAAATAAAATATCACTGCTTCTGCATTCCAGCTGAAATACCAGAGCAACGACTTACAATGCAGCAGTCCAGCCTGTCAGCAATAACTCCCAGGATGCTGTTGGAACTGGTTCACATCCTGCGCACCAAGGAGCACATCTTTTACGCATTAATGCATAAAAGCAATCAACACGCAATTCCGCAAACATCCCTGATGCGCTACAGAAGCGAGGCAGCCTCATCAACACTCTGAAAGCATTATTGTACTGTACGCAAAGGGCACTGTACGATCTCTGCGTAAAACGTACCCACAGGCCATAGGTGTAAAATGAGGAACAGAAGGCTCTAAAAAGTTTTTTTTTAACCTCCGTAGAAGCAATCATATTCGCTCTGACCGAGAGCGCACTCCGCTCTTTCTCAATATCGTCATAGTGGTCAAAACATGCCCATAAAGTACTTGAAAGAGTGCACTCTCGATAACGGTACACCATTTATCATTATTAGAGGTACCGTTTCTGGATATTTTCCACCAGCCCCAAACACCATCACGACACTCTTTTTTACATTATACAACACGCCATGAATACTGCCGTACCTCTCACACACACTCACCAGTTTCCTCAAGCCACAGACTGAAGGACTGAGCAGCACCATGTCATCTGCATGGCTAATGTTGTTGATACATATGCCCTCAATATAAAAACCAACTCTGGTGCTACTCGGCTCTCCAATCAACTGGTCCATGTACGGGTGGAAGAGTGTAGAAGAACTCAGAACCTCTGCCTTACACCTGACGCAAGACCATATGGACTCGAGTAAGCCCCGTCCCACCTAACACTATTGACCTGGTTCCCGTACCAAAACTTAAAAATGTTTATGATTTCAGGTGGTAGAGAGAGTGTCATACGAAACCAGACTATGTAATGTATCTCATGTCTTCGAAGTCCCTCAAACCAAATGGCTCCATAATCCCATGTCAAAACATTAAACAACTCCATAACTCAGTTCATTTGTTTCATTACTTGTTACCTGTCTAACAATAAAGCTACAAGTACAACGGGCACATACAAAATAGTTTGTATCATAAAAACAGTGTAGTTTGGCCGTCGTTCGCGACAGCCAGACGCCGCCATCGGACCGGAGTCGCCAGCGCCTTCGGTGAATCATTCATTCATACTTCCTTTTCTGAGGACTTTTTAAAGTCAGATGTAATTATGGATATGAATAAGCATCTGTCATATCAGATTCCTTAAGGGTTAGGGGCAGTTAGAAGCTCTGTAGATTTTTAACTTGGATGAACCAGTTTTAAAGTTTCAACTGTCAACAGTCGAACCTAGGACTCCGGGATACTTTCTTACGTTTGTGTGTAGAAATGAGGTATTGCTGCTTTGCAACATACGATTTTAATCTTGTTCTTCTTTTCATGGCGAGACGGTACTCTTCCTCGTTGTTTTTCTTATTATTTTTTTTTTTTGTATAGTTTCAGCCCAGTAGGTAGGCACGTTGATTGCGGCCTCAGTGGCATTTTTTAGGTCATCCAAGGTGCAGGTGAACGCGGGCACTTATGACACTCATGTGCTTCATTGTCTGGTCAGAAGCACTGCAATCGTACTGGGTGTTGTATTGGTCAGTAATTCCCCACTTCGACAAATTGTGTCTTCGATTTTAATAATGACTGTTGTATTTTGTAATTATACCTACATTCTGTTCTTTTAGGTAGGAATTGGACAGAATGGATTGTCTATCTGTCCAGTTGCTCTATAAAAACCAGGAACAAAATCCCATAATATTGAGGATGAGTGAGTACAGCCGGTCGATTCTGTAAAAATCTCACCGTGAAATCATAAGTGAAGACTGTTACCCTAGCGAATGACAGCTCACTCCACGCTCACTTCACCCAAGCTTTCACGGTGAGATGGTTACAGAATCGCACGGCAGATTGGAATTTTTTAAATGTTTTCCTTAACTGTACAAAAACGAATAAATAATTAACTAAACAAATTGCATCAATTGCAGGAATCCGCTGGATGCGGGAAGCACAGAAACGGTCGAAGTGTCGGTGCTTGGGGGAGGACTATGTCCAGCAGTGGACGTCTTTAGGCTGTATGAATGAATGAATGAAAATGTAGGTACTCTTTCAAATGAATGTTTCCGTCAAGTGTTTTCCTTAATTTTCCAATTTGACTCTACTACACATAACCAAAAATCGATTGTAAAACAATGAACAACCTTTTTCCGTTCTACAAAACTATCAAAATATGGATATAATTAGCCCTATTTACCACAATAATCACTTCTCTGGCCATCAGAACCGACATCCAGTCGCCGATGCTAATCAGGAAACATAAGAATAGGAAATACTGCATACATATTTGTAGCTCCTTTCCTTGTCATTTGGGATCGTAAATTCTGCTGACCATGGGGCTTACTACACGAAGGACAAGTGCGAGGGCGAGAATGTAAGAGATGCAGCGGGGTAGTTGCGTAACAACAACAACAACAGTAAGGATCGCTTTCATGTTCACAGTTCGACAACGTTCATTGCGTTATTTACGTTGTTGAGCAGACACATTTTTCAAACTTGGAACAATGGATTAGCAAAATCCTTCAAAATGATACAGACTGTGCTTGATAGTGTGTCACGGAATTAGGGTGCGGGTTCGATTCTCACTTTGCGTGTTTATTTGGATGACCAGCAGATTGTGTGATATGGTTGCTAAACGTCAAGATTGTGTCAAGATAGAGGATAACGCTCCATCCTAATGTGGTGCAGCTTATTAGGATTATAAATATTTGAGAAGTTTCTGGTTGTAGTAGAAGATCTACTTATCTATAAAATCATTTGCAGTCAAATCAGTGCTTCCAGAGATTACCATTTACAAACATATACTTAAACAAAAAAATACCTCTTTATAATACAGTATTAGTTTAGCATAGTCACTGCTGGAACACAGGCCTCCTCTATGTGAGAGGTAGTGGGCCATAATCCAACGCGGTCCCAGTGTAGGTAGGTAGCTCATTTTTGGTCCTAGGATATGTCGGTTTCCTCACGACGATTTGACGGCACGACTGACGTAGTGCGCTGCGTGTCGCGGGTTCGATTCCCGCACGGAATAAATATTTGTATGACCTACAAGTAGTTGTTCCGGGTCTGGCTGTTTGTGTATGTGAGTTTTAAATGTTTGTAAATGCACCCACAATACAGGAGAAATTACTAGTGTGGGGCAACGTTTTTTTTTAAAATAATAAGATAAAGATGTTTTCCTTCATCAGAGAGAGCAGTGTTGTTTGGGTTCAAACCCACGACGTACAACTCGTCTCACTGGATCACTACTGCTCTAGCAATATTAGTTTACAAATTTAGATTTAGATATAAAAAAAATCGTTTTTCAACTAATGGTAAAATGGCTGCCAACTTGTAATCTACATGGTTTTGTACGCTAATGCTACATAATCTTGCAACGCTTTCTGCATCGGGGTTATGGTTTAACATGTCGAGCTATGAGAGCCATGACCTGCACTTCGAGTAATAATTACCACAATAATAGTCTTCTAGAACGTATTTCGGCCATGGCGGCCAATCTCAAAGAAGAGTAACCTTCGGCGCGGGAGAATAGAATAGAATAGAATAGAATACTCTTTATTATGTACACCATATAGATTACAGACATAAATATAGAAATTTTACAGAGGGTGACACAATGGGCGGTCTTATCGCTAAGAGCGATCTTTTAAAGACAACCTTTGGATGGATTGAAAAGGGAAGGAGAGACAAATATTGTAGGTAGTCTGTGGTGTACTATTTACACGATAAAATAAATACATACATAAAGTATATTATACCAATCTAAATAAATATATACATATAACAATAGACATGAAACAGGAGTAAAGAAAATATAATGGTGCTGTTTAAGGAGAGAGGAAGTGATTTTTTATCATAATTTTAAATGTGGACAAAGATTGAGCACGCCTTACCGACACGGGCAAGTCAGTAAAAGATTTGTCATAGAAACTGGTGGAATGCATCGGCATCTCTAGTCTCAGGTATTATAGTCCACAAGTGTGTGACACAGGCGCGCACCCTCTTCCCTCACCCTCATAGTCCGATATGCGACGGCAATCCGATACGATCTGAAAGAGATCAGGCGCAGGACCAACGGCTTTTAACGTGCTTTCCGAGGCTCGGGGTATCACACCGCCATCTTCCAAACTCCGAATTATAACACTAACCGACCTGGGAATCGAACCCAGGGCTCCACGATACCAAAATGGCCGTTAATTATAGTAGGTAATTACTATAATAACGCTCCGTAGAATATAGAAATCGCTGATAACAAATATCTACGAACCAAATTCATATTGTTTTTCTCAATTACATCTATTATAACAATGGATGGAACTGCATCAATATAACGAGGCGTCGGCACGTCGCGGCTACTAGCCAAAGGTGACCGGTCACTGTTTGTGATCTTTTTGCCTCACGCTGCTTCCAACGGCGGTGGGCAGGGCTCCAGGCAACTTTATGGAAGTTCTCTGTCCTTTATGTGGACCTATGGCGTATAACAATTTGTTGGGGAGTACACACCCGTGAAAATCAACCAATTGTATGAGGAATTATGCACTTAAATAACAATGTAGTCTTTTGCTTTAGTAATTTTCGCCTGATTGCACTAGATTGCGCTTGATCCAATATGGGCCATTGGATACTGTCGGGGTCGATTATAAGATAAATAAAAAAATTAAGATATGAATATGAACATTCCAGATAGTTTTGAACCTCAACAAATTCCGTTTCAACAAACAAACAAACATACAGGTGAATCTAATAAAAGCGTGTTAATGAGAGAATTTTGCAAATCCGTCTATGACGGAGTTATGCCTGAACATGAAAAAAAAAATACATATACATATATACAGCGTGTAACGTTAAATGCGCAAAACCTGAAAATAGTTTGATCAGAATAACGAGCACAATCAATTGAACCACTTTTTAATATAGGTCACATTTTTGAAAAAGTCTTCATTAAAAACGTTGCCATGTCTATTTATTAATAGGTCAAGCAAGCCATCACATGTGCAAACCCACCAAAATAGGTAAACAAATACAAATTGTTGTCGACCAATTTAAATATTCTCATACGCGGGATAATAATAGCTTTTATTTCCATGCAAATACTTTAAATGCCTTAAAATCTAACGCAAATACTTTAAAATCTTCCATGCACCATGAATAAGACAATTTGAAGTAAACAATAATGCTACCTATCTTTTTTTAACTTAAACGTAACCTAAGGGTTAGAAAGAGAAAATTAAATGAAGATCTGCACGGAGGCGGAGCTTGCGAAATACGTGACAGTGGCCATGTTACTTCAGTCTGAGCGGCGCCGGCACATGCGTCACAGGTGTAATTATTGTTGTACCCCGTTACCTCAGCGACGAGTGCGCAGGAATTTCGCCACTATGGCGTTTTTGTACACAAAAATTAAATATTGTGAAATAGTGAGAATGTTGGCAAAAGTTTTTTTCCGAAGCCTGGAAAAGTGTGATGGAAACATTTAAATGGCTGTTCAAAGATAATCTAAGTTCTTTATGAGCGTAGATAGTAAATAATTATAGCGCGGCGCAGCGGCCCGGTGTCGACTCCTCCCTCGATAGAGCGTCGTCGCAGACGCATGAAACGATCAGAATGGCCAGTAAAACTAAAACAGCTCATAAAACCTTGAGAATTTTTTAATGACTTATTTTCTCTCTGAAATAGGTCAATTGAATTAAAAATCAGTTGGGGTGTCTGAGGTTTTGCGCATTTAACGTTACACGTTGTATAAACCAAATTGAGAACCTCCTCCTTTTTTTGAAGTTGGTTAATTAAATCACTTCTTAAACAAAAAAGTTATGCCACAATTTACTTGCAAGATTAGAGGTACCCCAATAACAACTTTGACAGGAATGAGGGTGTATGGTGGTATACTGAACACATGTGCGTACTGCATCTGCCCTTATATGGTACAGACGTGATGTTATGTTTTGCGATTGCGTAAACAATGCATACATATGCGATAGCAGCAATCGCGGTTGTTTTACTGGTATTTATTGAAGTTCCGTTGTCTGTCTCCGAAACTCATCACCAGATCTTCACGAAATTTAAATGGGACCATTTCGGAATAAACCTTTACCGAACAAAAAAAGAATTTTGCAAATCCGTCCATGTATGACGGAGTTATGCTCTAACATAAATAAAAAAATAAAAAAATATATATAAACATCCGAATTGATACCCTCCTCCTTTTTGAAGTCGGTTAAAAACGAAGGTTTTTGAAAGGGCAAATTCATTGCTTCATATCTTTAAAAACTCTTCTGCTTAGCAACGTAATTAACGCAACTAACGTTGTTGCACTGTCTAAATGCAACCCCGCAGTATTACTATTCAAATTCTTCAAACAAACCCCTTATATCAAATCCCATCTTCCACGGTATTCCTATGATGTACCCACCACGATGTTTACACCGCACCACGTGTTACATTTGCGTAGTGTGGCGGCGAGGGGACGCGACGCTGCGCCGCGACAAGCGACACCGGGACATGCGACTGTGTGTCGCCGGACGAGGCTCCCAGTGGTAGGTACACTGTTTTAGGCTCTTGTAGAAGTCCAAGTGCACATTTGCGCAACCGACGTCCGTGTGATCAGAGGGGCAATTCTCGTAATTTTAAGAGCGTTCACAGTCTGGTCTCATTCTCAGCCCGGCAAAAATACCTTTAATTTCCCTACATTTTTGACAAGTTTTTGACATTGATTGTCGCTGAGATGCGATTCGATTTTGTTCGTTTTTAATTACGAGATTATTGGCCTTCAAATGCACGTAAAAGAAGCAAAAGTAGTATGTAAAGAACAATCCTTACATAATAATTTTACTTCGTTATAGTAAAGCAGGTGGCATTCTGTAGTTTCTGGCTCTCCCCATGGGACAAGAATTGATGTATGTTGTAGAAGTGTAAGGTAACAAGGTCGGGTGGTCTGAGATACCTAATGCATTTTTTCTTCTAACAAAGTCCACTTCTGGAGATTCTAGTACACAGGATCTACAACCTGTTTTGTGGATCCCGGTGGTTGTAGATCCTGTGTATGGTATTCGGAGCCTATTTGAGTAAAGTTTAAGACATTTTTTTTTAATTACCAATAGTTTTGTCTGATAATTACTTTAGTAGACATAAACCTTCCATGATGTTCAAATTGCGCTGGCATAGAAAGCAAGATATAAGCTTCTGTTTGGTGATAAGTACACGTGTGTAGTCAATGTTTTTAAATTACTAGCGTTATTACATAGCTTAGAAGTCGTGCCACTAAAATGTTTGTAAAACTAATGTTTCACTAACAAACGCCATCCCCAATGATCTTAACTCTCAGCTAAATTAGGTCGATCATATAGATTTAATCCGCTTTCAACAAAATGTTCGATCAAAATCACTCGCTTTAAGCTCTTAAGCGCTAGAACACCAAGCTGTAACATGCTTGCTAGTATTAACTTCGAATCCTTATAATCAGTCAACCCCGATTTTCTGACAGGTTGTAGTGCTACAGTTTCAAAACAAACTGCAGGAGCGGAAACAGGGCAAGTGGTAGTAGGTCATCGGAGTGAAGTGGTCAACAGCGCTGACCCTTTAAGCGGAACAGCTTTATCTAGATTCTTGTAGATAGTTTTTAAACTATCCGTCTTTGTGGCTGTCTTCTATGTTATGACTTGAGTAACAGAACAGATGGCTGACGGGGCTGAAAGCTTCTGGAGTAGGGACCGGGTACCGGAAGCTGGAAGCGTTGTAGCGTTGGAAGTCCTCCTACAAGATGGACCAATGATCTGGTGAAGGCCGCAGGAATCCGCTGAATACGAGGAGCACGAAACCGGTCGAAGTGGCGAAGCTGCAGTGAAGATGTTGGAGAAGTTCTTGATGTTGCAGAGCAGTGGACGTGTTTCGGCTGAGATGATGATGATGATCAGTGGATATAATCAACTTTACTTGCCAACTGCCTCTCCGTATTGATGCGGAGAAGGAGCCAGCAATGATCAAGCTTGCTCACGTCTGTTGGGTTTTATTTCAGGTCATTAATTTCAAAACGTCGAGGGGCCCGTGGCTAAATAATAACAGCCAAACAAGTCGATCGATCAGGTTAAGCTACGCTTGCTGCGGTTGGTCTGTGGATGGGTGATCATCTTTACATACCGAGACCCCTCCGTGCCTCGGAAGGCACGTTAAGCCGTTGGTCCTGGCTGTCATTCCTAGATCTTTGGCAGTCGTTACGGGTAGTCAGAAGCCCGAAAGTCTGACAACCAGTCTTACCTAGGGGTATCGTTATACCCAGTAACTGGGTTGTGGAGGTCAGATAGGTAGTCGCTCCATGTAAAATACTGGTATTCAGCTGCATCCGGTTAGACTGGAAGCCGACCCCAACATAGTTGGGAAAAGGCTAGGCAGATGATGATGTTTAATTTCAAAACGTGTTTAAGCATAGGTACTTACTTGCCATGAAATTGAAAAATCACATTGGAGTTAATATACATCTAAAATGACTTTCAGAGCTTAACCAAGAATATCTTCTGAAGTTGAACTGAAATAAAGTTATAATTTCTGTAAGATATTATTATGACACTTTCGCAACTAAATTTTGGGTCAATATTTAAAAACTAGATGGCGCTGTCATTTCCTGTCTGACTGATCCCTGAGAAGAAATGCTGGAACAAACTCAGAGTTCCAACCAACTTCCTACTAACCCCGAAGAACCCTCATGCATCTAATTACCAACCAATACTGCCGACCCCTCAAGACATAAAGCGTGAAGATAAACAGCCCGGTCCCGCGCGGCGGCGAGGCGGCGACGAGACGCGTCGGCGCGGCGCGACGCTCCGACGTCGACCCGACGTCGCCCGACCGATGGGATGACCTATGGGGCAGCACGAGATAAGAATTCGTGGGCACTGCACTGAGATGTTGTCGTGATTTTTAAATTATTGTGGAGTATTATGGCATCTCTAAAATTGGTTATGAAGTTGATGAGTACCGATAATTAGGAAAGAAAATGGGAATCATGGGTTAGCTCTGTACCAGGTATTGGGCTTCTTTTTGGATGAACCTAGATTTGAGGGAGTGCCTCTGCTGCCGCCACCGGCAGCTGGTTTGTTCGCCGGTACTGGCTATTCATGTATCCGAATTTGCTACCTGGCATAACAAAATTACAAAAAAATATATACTTTTGCTTCCGTTGAAGATTAAATTAAAATATCATGATTATGATTGTAAATTGTAGCAAAATTTTTATAGTAGCTAACTTCAAGTTGACTTTGATGCATTTAATGCCCTGCGCATTAAATGCATCAAAGTCAACGTGAAGTTAACTTGATTTACAAACTTGAATTTGCTATTACGTTTCCTGATATTAAAATATTTTACGACTCTACTCGTACAATGGCGGAGCTAAGGTGGCCTTTTCAGCCAATTTTTACGCAACTATCTTGATAGCAGTAAAGTAAAAAAGAAAGTCGCGAGATAACTTACCGCTACTGTTGTCAAAACCCATTGAGGCTTGTACCAACATAGTTCAAAGCTGTAAACGTGGCTCTAACACAATCCCGCCATCCAGTCTGATTAGATACAGCCGGACAATTCTGTAAACATCTTACCGTGTAAACTTAGGTGAAGTGAGCTGTCGGTCCAGATACCCTGTGATTCCTCCTGATGCTAGTGATTGACAGCTCATTTCACGTAAGTTTTCATGGTAAGATTTTTACAGAATAGATCAGCTGCATAACTCAAGATTCCCTTACAGCTCAAATCTCTTTCAAAACTGTACTGGCTCTTTAGCTAGACACAGTCATCTCCCAAATTCACCGTTACTAACATCCCTGCTTAATCCAAAAGCTTACGCATCCCCCATGGATGGCAGGATGGGCCGCGTGTGGCGGCGCGGCGGCGCGTCGGCATGGCGCGCGGTGCCGACTGTGTGCCGCCGCCGCGCCGGTCACCTATGCCGAGGGTTGCCAGATAGCATCAAGAGCCTCCTACTGAGTTCGCGGGAGGGACTTGTGTTGTGTAATTAAAAACAATCATAACCACTACTTTGAGGATCTTCGGTGTCGGAGATTTTGGAGTCAGTTTGTATGTAGAGATACGTAAGTTATCTGCGATTTTTAACAGGCCAGAAAATTGACTGTTTACATGGAGCCCGGCACTTCAAATGAGACTTATATAAGAAAGATTATTCTGCTGCACATTAACACAGTTCAGATACCACCATTTGGTTTGGCAACCTTGTAGATTGGTAGCAGTTGATAAATACTGCTATACTTATACAGGAACTGAAGATTTACCGGCAATTAATTAACTTCCAATATCTTAGAATTCTATCAAGACGGAACACAATGTTTTTAAAATATGGGTATTACTTTTATGATAGATTTCTACCCCAATAGTCCAAAAATATGAATTTCTAGCGCAACTTCTACCAGATCAGATATCATCTAATAGCATCATTTTAATCACTTTGCTTTGAAATACCGCCAGGTAAAGACATCGAAGATAATCCATGAAAAATATTTTATCAAGGACTTTTCCTATGACATGAAATTTTCTACTTTTATATGATAAACTAAATACGAATTCCATGTTCGAGCTAGCAACACTAAGATGGCTGCCAATCTACAGTTCGTTACTTTATTATTCGTTATCCAAGACGATGCTATTGCTACAGGACGCATTCGACCGTGAAACTGACAAATTAGTCTGTTGTTGGCTTTTTATATTAATATCAGTCCTCTCTTAATATTAAGAAAACGTTATTTACTACATAAAATTCTACTTATATACTTAGTAATTGTTTAGTTCATGTTTATATAGGTACTGTGATCATGTGATGTATTATTTAACTAACAAACGCACAATATTGACACGAAAACAAAGAAGGAACAGAAAAAAATGCTTAAAATAGTATTGTAATATTACTTGAATTGGCGAAATGCGCTTCATGAAAATTAAATATATTATGTCCGTGTTGTTTTGATATTATTGAGGAAATTGTCGTGAAGAATGTTTTGAGTCTGAGAGGGGAATACCAAAGAAACGATGGATGCACTGTGTGAAAGATTGTACTCGTATGGTTAGAAAGGGGGTGACTACTGCGACGATGATTAAGTTATAGAGAAGCTTAGAAGAAGAAGACATTCTGCACTGAGCTCTAGTACATTGGGATAGGACCAAGAGAATGATGATGATGTGGTTTTCTTATTATTATTGGAATGACATCAAATGGGAAGGGGAGTAAAAAGTTTCTAAAGTAGTACTATAGTGGCAGCATGCCAGCCCATCACCATTTACTAGATCAACAGCGAACCTCCCCTTTGTAACCTTTGGGGTGATATAGAAATAGGACTGTTTTATTTTATATACGCATTATAAGCGTTTAGTATTTCTACAACGATTTTCAACAGGATTGACATAAGGTTTTCGGTAGCTTATGTCAATCCAAAACATTTTTGACTTTTCCATAATTGGTATCGCTGATAGAATGTCACTTTGTCTAGGCCCTCTGGTCAGCAGGCTAATTGCGTACCACACTATCAGTAGCAATGAGTTTCATTATGACAGTTCAACAACATTCATTGCGTTATTTACGTTGTGGAGCAGACACATTTTTCGAACATATGAAGCAATGGATTAGCAATATGCTTCAAAATGATTCAAATTGAGAGTAATAGTGTGTTACGCAATTAGTGTGCAGGTTACTTCTATTGCATCAATGAACATCAAGAGTCACAATGGGATCTATTAGGCTTTACGAGTATCTATGTGAAGTAGAGTACTCTCTAAAATTGTAGGACACTGGAAGCCTAACTATTATTTCATAATTTACTCTCCATTTTAAAGTTTTGTGAAGTACCTACTTGACTCAGGGACTTAGGTCTGCTGGGTATTTACAATTGAACCTCTAAATACAATTAACCAATAACGCCAGGACTACGAAACGCTAGCAGGCTACTGATGATTTTCAACTTATTGCAAAGTTTGCAGAACGTGGCAGTATCTAATCTTAACCAAGTGCTGTATAGAGCTGTCAATGTGACTTACTGAAGCCAAAATACTACATATATGTATCTCGAAGACATACAACTTATTTAGTAACAGGAATACTCACGTAACTGTTTTACCCTCCCCCAATAAAACTATACAACTTATACTCGTAGACATGAAGGTAGAGATAGATGAACTTCCAATACTGTTTACTGTTCCACCCCTTAACAATGAGAAGCCTAAAACCAAACCTGACCAAAATAAGAAATACTCTAAAGTTTTTCTTATTTTTCCAGGTACAGGAAATTGACACTTAAAAGCTATTCCCCTAGTTCCCGTCGCTGCCTACGAGCTTACTCAATCAAATCGCGGGGTGTACAATCCCATTCAGTTTCATTCACTAGTCCCGTTCGTGGATGCATAAATAGCACGATTTTCCGCGTTTTCGCGCCATTCCCGCGCCGATCGGCAGCCATGACACGCGTACACATATTGGAAACCATACGAATTTGTTCACGACAATACATAGAAGTTTTGTCGTAATTGTGTAAATATATTTTTAATGTTACAATCATTGTTATATTTGGATTAGTGGAAATTTCATGTGTACGATAAGGATGATTTTGAGGATATTTGAGATTTTATGAGGTGAGTTTCACTGAAAATTATCGTAAAGGCAAAAGTAAAAACATTTTTTTTATGTTGGCTTTACATAGTGATATGAATTATGCTTTATTTACTTCAAAGATAAGTTACCAATTATTCTACGTCTCTATTTATTTTGCTGTGTATTTAAAAACTAAACTTTTAAGATTAAAAGTTACCAAAGCAAATAAAAACTTACAGAAACATTTCTTCGTTTTTTATTTCTGAGTTCTGCTGAGTGTTTTATTTTGTAATGCTTTTATAATAATTATATTTATTTATATTTTTGTTGAATACTTGAGTAAGTTAAAAAAACAAAAAGATGAAAAATATAGCAATACGTAGGTAATACTATGTGTGTTTTTATTTATTTTGATCTGCTACTTAGCCTTGTCGAGTTGATATTAATTTTATTACAGCTTGTATAATAAAAGATGGCGCCGGCCACTATTTAAAATGCAATGTTGATATAAATCTCTTAGCTTATGCTAATGTTTCCTTTATGTTAGTTTTGGCGCCTTCCCATTGGCAAATTAAAATATTCTCAGGCGTAGTTTTTGAATATTTTGTTTTTGTTAATAGATGTAAACAAGTTTATTTCAATGTAATGCTCAGAAGCAAAGATGTTTATTTTATTACACCGGTGGCGCCAAGAAAATTGTTTCAAGTTACTTATTTGATCGTTTCTGCATGTTTAGAAAGACAACACAATACAATGCTTGTCACTAGTAGATTTTACTGTTTGCCATTGTTTTATAATTTCTATGTGTTTAGAAACTGACGGTTATTTAGGTCACCTACCTACCTACCTAGGTTATTTGGGACACTTATTCATACAAAGAAAAATCCTGTTTGACAACTAATGCATGGTTCCGTATTCTCAATTTACCGAAGACAGTGTTTTTGTCTAAAACTCACTCACCATCATCTAGCATTGAGCAGTCTGCTGCTGTACACAGGCTTCTGCAATTACACGCTATATGCTCCATCTTCGACCACTCTCATACATCGTTTACCTCAAAGACTATTTTCTCTATGGTTTACCCAAACACTGATAACTGATAAATAACTCTGCCACCGTATGTGACATTTAACCCGTCTGCCTTCAAAGTAAAGGTGAACAGCAGGTCGATTCTGGAAAAATCTCACCGTGATAACTAAGGTGAAGTGAGCTTAGAGTGAGCTGTGAGTCATGCTGATGCTACGGATTGACACTAGACGATTCACTCCACGCTCACTTCAGCCAAGTTTTCACGGTGAGATGGTTACTGAATCGCACGGCATCTGTGTACGCTCTCGTTCCATCATAGACGCGTGACCGCGTGATCGAACTGAAGAGCAGGCCGTTTTAGCAATAGAAATAAATAAAAAAGTCTAAATTAAGAATATAATAGGTATTGTAAAAGATCTCCACAAGTACTAGTTTCTCCTTTCCGACTTTTCTATTAGACAAACATGTTTTAACACTAATCAAACATCACGCTCAACATTGACCCCTTCAAAGCGTAATTTCCAATTATCTCTCGCATCTCTTACGACATTTCGTCATCCACAACCGGCTGTCTGAGTTGTGACGTCAGATCCCCTGGTCAGAACCAGAACATCGTAAGTGCCAGTTACCAGTTCCGTGTTAGTACGCTGATACGCAATAACACGTTGATATTTAACTTAATACGAGTATAATATTGCTTGTTTTAAAAACATCTCTATGCTGAGGTCTACTAACAAAGATTAGCAGTCACGGTTGCAGGAAGAGGAAGGTCGATGTGTATGTGCACCTTTCTCGTCAATACACTGCTTGATACAGGTTATAATCTTATAGAGTAGAGTGTATAATAATAATATTATTCCACAACTTTCACGTAACGTCATCTAGTCCTAAACTAAGCAGAGCTTGTGCTATGAGTACTAGACAACTGATAAACATACATATATATTTCTAAATACATACATATTATAGATAAATTACACCCAGACAAAGAACAAATGATCGTGCTCATCACATAAACATTTGTCCTGGGTGGGAATCGAAGTGTGGTGTTCGATGTCCCCATAAACTAATAACGACAATATATTAACAGTCAAAAGTCATATCATTTAGTTAAAATAGGCACATAAAAGGTATAGAACGTCAAAATTTACAAAAAAAATAGCATTGATTCTAATCGCCCCTTCCAAAAGGTAGTTTCGTATGGAGAAAAACGGACAAGAAACGCCACCGTTACTCTTTTAAAAATGTTTTACAATATTTTGTATACATTAATTATATAATTATGAAGACGATGCAACTAGAATCAAATTACTATACGACAATGGGTAAAAGGAATTAAAAATAAATTTATGACAGGTAAATTGCATTATCTAATTGGAAAGCTCTTTTCATGACTATAATTTGTTAAACTGGCAGTCACTCTATCACCGTAGTGGGAAAAAAGTAAGCTACAATAAAAACCAATGTAGGTAATTGCTACTGAGAGACGTTTAACGAATGCCTGTAGATATTAATATCATTTCTGATTATTTTGCGTTGAGGAGCTCCATTGCCATTAAGTTACTTTTGTCAAAGTAAAACAGAATAAAGAAACCGACAATATTACAAATAATTGAGAAAAAACAATCAGATAGAAACTCCATTCAAGCTTGGCTGGTTATATATAAAAGACATGACCAATTTTTTGGATGCTATGCGATTATCACAATATTTACAAAAAAGGCATGATTATGAAGAAGGTAGATAAGTTTCATTGATATCGTAAAGAGAGTTTAGCAAAAATAAAAAGAAAACTTTTCTCGTTATTAAAATTGGTCTGTTTATACTATTCACTTTCAATAAAGAAGTAGGATAAAAAGGAAGTGATGCTAAAATACTCTGAAAGCACTGTAAAGCAGATTGAAGATCAACATATGATGATTTATTTTCTAGCAATGATGCAGTTGATCAATGACTGAAGGAATTTAGGATTAAGAAACTCATTGGACATTATACTGTCTGTAGTAGGGAGAGAGAGGAACGTCTGGAAAAGCTGGATACTGTGCGGCCCAAAGTTGGTCATAGTTGTAATTTATCGGAACCAGTGAAGGGTATCTAAATCTTTTTGAACCTTGACCTAGTTTTATCTGCACTGGATAAGTTTACTTTTAAAAAACCTAAGCGCGCACTATTGTATAATGTTATACTAGAAGTCACAGATTAATCATCAAACTTACAACTACCCTCCTGCCGCTAGGTAATTTCTTTTTCTGTCCCTGGACATGCACAGATAACGCCATCTATTAGAAACTATAGACATAACTTGCAAAGACAGTTCCAACTTTCGAAGCAGTCACCTCGTAGTGTTTTCTTTAAGGCTCTTGAACACATTAAACCATGAATGGATGCAACGTAACATCACCTTTGTTATAGTAAATAAGCAGAAACACGTGGTGGCCAGAATAGTACAAATAACCAAACCAACAAAATGATTGAAAACCTACAACTTTTCATTGCTTTTTCTAAATTGTAACTGAAATATTCAAGCTACTTCCATATAAATTGTGACTAAGTTAAATGCCTTTTTGATAGCATTAAAGCATAATCGGCCTATGAGGTTCCCACTGCTGTGACACAGGCCTTGTCTCGAGAGGGAGTAGGCCATAATCCGCCACGCGGGCACAGTGCGGGTTGGTGGATATTACAGTCATGTCTTCGAATGTTTGGTGCTTTTTGGTAGAGACTAATTAAACTTTCAGCAGTCGAATGTGATAGGCAGGTCGTCGCGCGACCCAATGAGTCTGTAATGTATTTGCAATTAATTGAAAAATACTAAAAACAGAATATTTTCTGTAGTGGTTGTGGTCTGCTAGTCTCGAATATCGTTATAGCTTTTGATTAATATATAATCAGCATATAATATTCCCACTGCTGGGACAAAGGCTTCTTCAAAGTGGGCCGTAATCCACCACGCGGGACCAGTGGGGTTGGTAGATGTCACATGCCTTTGCATCTTCGGTTCTAGGATATGCCGATTTCCTCACAATTTTTTTTTTCCTTTACCGTTTTGAGAGTAGGTAGTTGTGATGAAATAATTTACACAAAGTAAAGCGACTGTCTGGGCTCGAACCTACGACCTCATAAGTTACGGCCATAGATATCCGGTTGCGGCCGTTACCACTGGGTCTCCACTGCTTTCAACCTGTGCCCTTTTGATTGATGGCGGCCCATAATGGAGCCCTCCAAGAACAGTTGCAAAGAAAACAGTGCCTTTAAGTTATTTGACCAAATATGATTGTTATATTGACTCTACTAAAGACAGATAAGCCTAATCAAGTCCTTAAAAATTTGGTTTCTCATTTGCTAAATTCACCAAAATGGGCAATAATGCTCGTAATAATCTACATTGAGCAGTCAAGCTGATTGCAAAGTTTCTCAACTGCCCATTTCTCTGAATTATACCCATCTGTTAGCCGAGGTTCGTCAGCCACAAGCAGGTGAAATTGACGTGTAGGAGACTGAACGAAGTATACGCTCCTCATTTACATACATGCGTCGATCATTGGCCGAGTTCACCGCCTGCAGGTGAGGTTGGCATTCTAGGAAGTTAAATGTCAGGCACCATACTCTTTAGATCTGTCTCTGCCTATCTCGCAGTTGCCCCAGCGTGAAGGTGAGCGGCGCCGCGGCACGCTGCTAGTTATCTTGTACGTTTATTTTGTTGATGTGTCTTTTAGCTCTGCGCATTCCGAACCATGAGCGGTCATAGATTAGGTAAATGGTGTAGATGGTGACGTTTCTTTACACACGGTTATTTTTTTAAGAAGTTTTGAGTCAAACCAATTGGACATCAGACAACGCTCATCATTAAAAAAACCGGTCAAGAGCGAGTCGGACTCGTGCACCGAGGGTTCCGTACCGTCATCTATTAAATTTTCATCGGCGAGACCTATATTCGTCAGAGAATTTTAACACTGCGGTGTAGAATATTGTAGCTTTGGGTCAGCGCCATCTCTTGACCGATAGTGGAACTAATATAATTTTTGTTGATGATTTCTGAAAAGTGTGCTATTTAGGGACATCGTTTTATTTTTCCTGTAATTTTTACATATACTTCTATCACATAGAATCATTTCAGATTTTTCTCTATGCAAACTTCGGAGATAAGGGGCAACGCTACTGTTTTTACATCTTTCACCAAAACTCGAAAACTATGCGGCCTGAAAAAAAAAAGAAAAATGTTTGAGAATGTACACGCAGCGCTCTTTTATATGATACTCACATGCCCTAGTAACCCCACTTCAAATTTTTATGACCCCCTTTTAGTCCCTGTTTAAAAAAAAAATATACAACATTAGTTTTAGTATATGCGAAACCCCGAAACACGTCTCTAGTATTTTTATGTAAAAAATATGTACAAAATTTCAAAACTGTATCATGAAAAGTCACAAAGTTAATAGCTTGTTATGTTACCTGGTTGTCCGTACAAAAACATGGTCACTACGCGGCACCCTCAAGCCGCCCGCGCTTCCAGCGTCCTCTTGCGCTCATTGATAATAATTTGGCAGTAGGTACCTGACCGTACGGCGATTGTATTGTAATTAACTGGTGATAGCATTTTCCATCACACTTGCAGGCTTTGTACTGTCGTAATGGTCAAGTGTAGGTAGATATTATTATGTACTTTATTCGTAAATGCAGCCGTAAGTGTTAAAGTGTAGTCAATGCGATTTGTTGCACAGTATGGCAACCACTTAAAGTTCAAAGTAGATGAAAAGTGTTAAACATCGCATTACTTAACCACAGCAGGCTGTAGGTACAAAATATCATTTTCTACAATTATCTTGGCGTGTTTAAAAATTTTAATCATCACTATTTACAATAATTGACTTAATGCCTATTTACAATGTCTTACTAATCACTCCCTACTCAAACATATCGTAACAATGGTTCGAAATGTCACCCACTTTGTCTTACGTACTGACGGGCGCGCTTACGCAAATTTCTATTTAACTTACTTAAAACGTAATGATTGTTTTTAACATTGTTAAATGCTCTTTCAATTTGGTTTTTTATGTCGGTTTCGCGCGTTACGTAACTGAAATCGACCGTGACACGTGCGCGTCAACCTGTAGCATCCGGACGATTGACGGGGTTCAGGGTTGTTTCACCCCCGCCGCCCCACTGTGCGCCCGCGCCTAGTGCCGTATTGGCCGGCCGTGACCTGTGTTGTGCGCATATGATTGCGGATATGTACTTAGTGTCACTCGGTGTCCAACGTGTAATCTTTTTTAAATATTTTTTATTAGAAAATATGCTATAAAAATTATTGGAATCGATTCAGTTACTTATTCTGAACAAACTATATTCAGGTTTGCAAAATACTAAAATTAATGTTGTATATATTTTTATTTCTTTCTTATTTGCAAAATAGTAGGGCAAACGTCATCTAAAACTATTCCAAATTTCAAGTTAGCATTAGTAGTTCTTGAGATATTCAGCTGTGACAGATGGATAGACAGACAGACTGAGTTGCATAAAGGTTCCTTTTTACCATTTTGGTACGGAACCCCCGAAAAAGTGTTTTTTTTAAACAATAGAGGCTCAAAGTGAGAACCTCGTGGCAGGCCTGACTTAGAATACAATACGAGAAGTGGTAGTAATTGTTTGGGAGATTCATGTTATTACTTTATTAGTTAAAGCTCAAAACTGGTGCTATGACACCATAGAATACTAAGCACTCGTTATGATTATGAATTTTGGTCGTAGTTGACTTTATCAAACGCTTTTCAAAAGTCAAGTGTTGTCGGTTATCAAATTGAATGGTCTAAACAAGTTTTGCGTCCACTGGGATTTCATTATTTTACTTGAATTACATCCAATTAAGTTTGCATGTCCTATTCACAGCCTCACAGATGGTCAATCCCATTCTGTAGAAACTTTACATTCCACGTCGCATCTATACGGTTGGCTAGGCGCTCGGCTGTGTTCGGTGGCGCCGCACGCACACAAGCGCGCGCACCTGACGCCGCCGGTGGCGCCAGCCATGCGCCCCCCGCCCCCGCGACCCGCAACACCCGCGCCTGATAGACGTTGGCAACCGACTGCCTAGTTTGAGGGAGATTCGAGTTGGTGGAGAGGAAACTGGGGAGAATTTTGATGAGTGTTTCCTTGTTTAAGAGTCGATTCCTGTAGATAGTAGTGGATGTTTTTACATGTTTTAAGGTTATTTCCATCCATGCTAAAATTTTTTCTTATGTTATCTTTGAGAGCTTATCTTTTCGCTAGTGCCTTTATCTAATGTTATTCTATCTGAACGTTTAAGGATTTTCATATTTTTTTATTGAGTCATGACAATTATTATTTCTTTGCGTGTGACTACTGTGATTAGATATGAAATGAGTATAATGTAATTAAGTATACAACATACTAGTGCAATATCTACCTTTAACTTTACCTATATTCGTCTTTTCTTTAAAGTGTATTTATTTTAAAGTACTACTGTGGAATGCATTTTATAATTAAGATACTTTAAAGAAAGGAGAGTAAATGCAAAGTTAAAGGCAATCTGCCTTTAACTTTACCATTGGAACTTTACCTACAACCCGTGGAAAGTTATGGGCAACATTGAGGGAGCAATGTCTGATATATCCAATGATCAAAATAAGCATGAAAACTATTATTTTTCGTTAAAATAAACAAACGGGTATTAGATTTAGGGTAAATTGTATTCAGGTGTTGCCACACCAGGCCGCGTCACTGCACTAGCCGGCGGAACGTTGTGTCCGTCAGTCGAGTGCCCGCACGCGGCGAGCGATGTCGTGCCGCCTGCGTGAGTGTGTCGCGTGGCGCGAACGGCCGCGCGACTTGTGACCCCGTCGTCGGCATGTGATGTTCCGGAGACGCGCGCTGCGGCGGCGGCTGGTGGCGGCCGGCGCGCCTTCCTTGCCCGACGACCAGCTGCGGCGTCTCGCGAGGGCGTTGGACGCGGGCGCCGCCGGCGCGGAGTGCGTGCCGGCCGGTCACACCGCCTCACAACTTCGGCTCGCAGTCACCCGCGCCTTCAGGTTCCCCGATCTAAGAGACTCCAGCGAACTCCGCCGCCTGCCCCCTCTGCGCTGACCAGCAGTGCTGCAACCCGTACCACTGGAGTCGCCTCTGCAAAGCCCGGTATGTGTGACGTGATCAGGACGTTGACCCGCGCAACAAGTGCATCAAGTAAACATCGATGTCGTACGAATCTCGGGCTCAGTGTTCCTATGCCGTGTTTTGAACGTGTTCGCTCGTACAGTTTATGTGAATGGATGATCAAACGATTGAATAGTCGCCGCTGATTGTGATTTAAATCAAGAACGTCGCTGGGGACGACTGGGACGAGTTTGTTGGATGTTTTCGTCCATCGAAACGTATCTAATTCGACCTAACCTCTTCTAACCTAACATAACCTAGATAGTCTTGCATTAATTCTCATTGAAGTGCCTCTACTTATTGGATAAGTGTTCTGAAAGATGTTACAAATTTCATGGATATGAATCTTGGTTTCTGGAGC